>BSYO01000001.1:31728685-31841594 GCA_033239525.1 Nepenthes gracilis
GTTAAACAGGATAGGTCATGGTCCAAGTGACTAAATATTTGGGTGTTAAATCTAACGATTAATCCATCCAAATAGTTATTTTAATCGAGTGGTTAACCTAATTGAACAGTTAATTCACTCCAGTGATGGAATCAATTAAATAGTTTGTATACTCTACAATTAGCCTAAATGAGAGTTAACTAATTAATTTTGACTACGCATTATTATTTATTTATTTGTCTTAAAAAAATTTTACGATTAAAATATGTATAACAGTGGTTGAATTAATTAAATTTTAATTGATTTAACTACTTAGGTCGTAAGTGATCTTTTTTTTAATAAAATCACCATTACCTGAACGAGTAATTGGAAATACGCTCTATTTTTCAAAAAAATAGAACAGATTATGAAAAACTGGAATAGAGCAAATTACTCAAATATACATGTTATTTTACAAAATATAAAATTTAGTCCTCCAATTATTTCTCTCTTATTCTCTCAATCTCTCCCATCTTAAAAATTTTTTAAAAGTTTATTAATTTGAGTATCGAAATATATACTGAAAAATAACTTTTAAATTCTTTAAACCCTTATTTGCTGTTGTGGTATATAAAATCCATATAAAAAATTTAATAATATAATTTAAATTTATTCAAAATATATTTTTGATTCTAGGTACACATCAAGTTATAAGTAAAAATAAATATGAATAAAAAATAAGTACACAATAAAAAATTTTTGAAGATATAAATACAATAGCCCTATTCACATAAAATAGAATAAGTTTTTTAAATATTGACTCGATATTTTTATCACAATAATCATAAGTGATATAAAATACACAACATGGTCAGTGAATATTAGAAGTTTATAATTAATTCTATATGCCGTTTAACCTACTACCAAATTCATAGTAGTAGATTTTTGTTTTTGTAATTTATAAATATTCTATATTTTTTTTAAAGAATTTAAATATTTTTATTATAATCAATATCTTAATACAAAATATTGATACTTTTACTATCATAATAAATTAATTAATATCTATAACTTTAATGTGATTTGAGAATTTAAATTATTATACGAATTAAAAAATATCTAATTTTTATAATCATAAATTTGAATTACATACCATATAACAAAATAAATAGGAGGTAAGAGATATACAAACCTACTCTTTTATATATTATTTAACGCTTAAATCAGTGATCTTTTTAATGGATTGAAAAAGATGCTAAAAAAGAAAATGCAAGAAATGAAAAGAGGATAAAGATGAGTGTATATTTAGAGGGTAATACTTTTTGGTATATTCGATCGATTGAATAGTCTTTTTTTCTCTCTTTTGCCTCTCTCTTTTTCTTTGGGCTAAGAGTTTATTTATAATTAGATGTATCGTTTGATTAATTGACATTTTAGAGTAAAGTGCGTATATGATATCATTTCGAATTAGTGGTGAGAAACAATGCAAGTAGGGTGTAATGTTCATTTCTATTAATGTTAGGACCTCCTGATTTATAGGGATAATGTCGTTTCAATTGCTTATTATAGTCCTTTGATATTTGAGTATTCTGACTTTGCCTTTTAATTCAGACATTTATGTATTATTATCTGATAGATCCTATGATAATTTTCATTAAACTGTCGGTATTTGGACTTCTTAACCAATTGAGTATTGGATCGACCTATTTTTAATCGTACCTATCAAACTTAATATGATGATGATATAATTATTTTAAATAATTAAAATTTTAACCAAGTGAAAAAATAATAAAAATCAAAACGAGCTGGTAAAAATTAAAAAGGATAGAAATGTAAAATTGTGAAAAAAAAAAAAAAGAAAAGCAAAAGAGGTCGATATTTATGGGCATCATGATGTAATGTTTTTGGCAGGGTAAAAAAAAAAATCTAGCCACGGTAGGTATGATTTCTTTGTTCTCAAATATCACATGTCAAATGCTACCACCAAATGTTGATATATTTTGAAAGTAACACTTTAAAAAAAAAATCAAAGTAAATAAATAAATAAATAAATAAATAAAAATAAATAAATATATATATATCAAAAAAACAAAAAGCTGAAATTTCATTGAATCTAGAGCATCTATCAAGATGGCACGTGAATAGCAATATTGTGAAATGTTTGAAAAACACATTTTAAATATTTCTATATACTATGATATTTTATCAATTAAAGTTATATTTTATTTATTAATCTATACTATTGGGATCATTAAATAAATAAATAAAATATTATATAAATATAAATATTTAAAAATATTTAGAAGATCACCAATTGACACTACCCTATTATTATAAATAGTACAACCATTCAATTGATAGAGCACCAAACCACACCATACCGATTGTTAAAACATGTATCAGTAACATAACAGATAAGCTGAAAATTCTAATTAGAATTCTATAAAAATAGATATGAGACATAGTATTATTAACAAAAGTAAAAGTTATGAAGGTTAAATAACAATATTAAAAAAAAAAAAAATACTCCTACCGTATAAGCATGCGGTGCTTATGCATGCACCTCAATCTATTTTGATTAAAAAAAAAAAAAAAACTCTCTTCATTTGTTTGTAAACAATTTGACACATTTATTTAAGGATAATGACTTTGATTTAACAATTAATACCTAAAATCACTGTGTGCAAAATGAATTGGGCAGTGAGCCCTCATCTCATGGTTGGATGATTTTCCTATTGGCGTCATTTTACCTACCAACGTTAACTTTTCAGCAATTTTGTTTTATTTTATTTTTAAAATGGGCATCTAAAATTAAACTCTATGCTTAACCTAGGCCCCTGGGGCAACAGTGCCAATGAAGTTCCAAAAATGTTGTCGTCTAGTTAATGGGTAAATAAACTACTCCGTGCACAGGCCATGTAATTTGGCATTTGATTTCTGGTTCCTCCTGTCAATAGATGTTGGATGTGCTAGTCTCTCCTTTTCTTTTTCCGCCCTAAATATGAGAGCTCCAACTCGATCTTCATGTATGAATTTGACCATGTTTTTCGAGTTAGATTTTGTACATTTTCTTTCTAATACAAGTCATTAACTATGACCCCCTGTTGGAGGTCACTCCCGTGCAGAAGTCCTGATGGCCCGAGGACTTCAAGAATGCACGAGGACTTTACAAGGCTAAGATCAGCGGACTCATGCACTGAATGTCCGTGGACTATGTAAAATTTCTTTAGCACAAGAAATTCTGGTCAGCTTGTTGTTGACTGGCAAAAGGCTTAAGAATTTGTTCAAGGTTAGCAGGAGGACGGACGTTTGGTCAACATGAGCATTGACCAGACGTGAGAAGAAGACGGTTAACGGGCGCTCACCAACTGAAAATAGACCTGCTGCATGATAGTCTGCTACAGTGGGCGTACAGTTAACCTACCTTATTAGGTAGTAGGAAGACGTCATTTCTTGAAGTCGGTAGGTCAGTCTGTAGAGTATGCATACGCCGCCTGCTGCATAATAGGGTGTGCGCCTGTTGTTGTAGACCTTGGGAGTAGAGCACCAACCACCCTGCAACCAGGGTGGTTGATTGTCCTTTTATCATTGATATATATATGTGTGTGTGTGTGTGTGTGTGTGTGTGTGTGTGTATGTACTTAGAAAGTGAGTGCCGTGTGTAAGTAGTGCCACTGGGTGCACGTAAAGCATTGTATGAGATAGAGGTGAGGAAGAGTGGAAGAAAAGAGAGCTGTGAGAGAAAAATACAAAGAGCATTGTTTGTGCTCTGTTCTTTGTTTTCACCTTTTGTGGTTTGTATAACCAAATCTCATACTTAATGATTTATTTGTGGATTAAGTGTCCCGTAATTTTTCCTTTAGTTAAGAAAGATTTTCCACGTAAAATATCTAGTGTTTATTTTTCTAACTCTTCTTCTTTCCTTCCATTCTCTGTGTGCGCATGACCGTGCATTTGTGGTCGGCCGCCTAGTCTGACGTCAACAAGTGGTATCAAAGCCCGGTCGAAAACTCTATTTTAATGGCATCATCATTATCATCTTCGAAGAACTTGCTATTTAGTGTGGAGCAGTTCAACGGTTAAGGCAATTTCATCTTCTAGCAAGAGAGAGCGAAGAATATCTTAATTAGAGAGAGAACGGTAAAGGCCCTGAAGGAGGAGAAGCCAAAAAATCTGACCGATAACGAATGGTAATATAAAAGAAACCTTGCAAACTGTATCATCAAGTTATGTCTGGCGAACAACACTCTCCAGGAGGTCTTCGATCTGACAGACTCAGCGGAGGTTTGGAAGAAACTGGAGAATAGATATAAATTCAAATCCTTGATAACCAGGTTACATATGAAGAAACAGTTCTATGGCCTGCAGTTGTCAAAAGATGGCAGCTTTGAGAAATGTTTGGACGAGTTTAATCGGATCGTAACGCAGATATCAGCTCTTGATGAAGAGATCAAGGAGGAGGACAAGGCGTTTGTACTATTAGCCTCTTTGCCAGCCTCTTATGACCACATCGTCACCACCCTACTGTTTGGGAAAGACACATTGAAATTGGACAATGTCGTTACCTCCTTACTCATGAACGAATTAATGCAGTCACATGGGGCCTCAACTTATCCACATTCTGAGGTCATTGTGACCGAGTCCAAGGGAAGAAGCCAAGGACGCGGCCGGAAGCCTGGAAAGAAAGGCCGCAGCAGGTCTCAATCAAAATATCAAAATTTTGAATGCCACTACTGTGGCAAGAAGGGACACATCAGGAAAAAATATTGTAAGTGGAAGCGAGAAAACGCGGAGAAAGAAAAAGCACAGAAAAGACGAGGAGAGAAAAAGTCCTCAATCTATGTGGTTACAGGAGGCAATCTCCTGCTGACGTGTGAAAAGAACATGGCAAGTCTAACGGACAAAAAGTCTGGCTAGGTGGTCGATTCTGCCGCTTCTTTGCATGTCACGTCAAGAAGAGGACTGTTTATATCTTATACTCCAGGAGATTTTGGAGTGATAAGGATGAAAAATAAAGAAACATTCCTAATTGTTGGGAGTGGTGACGCTGTGCTAGTTACCAATAATTGGACGAATCTATGAAGATGAATGGAAGCTGACCAGAGGGTCTCTAGTTGTAGCACGATGGAAAAAGTCCTCCGGCCTGTACGTGATGAAAGCTTGTGTAGTAGCCGGGGACACAAATCCCATCACCAACAAGGAGTCTGAGGACCTTTGGCACCGGAGGTTGGGCCACATTAGCGAACGTGGACTTTGTCATTTAGCCAGGAAGGGCCTCATCCCAGAGCTGAAGGCAGATGGATTGAGGACGTGTTCTCATTGTTACACTGGCAAGCAAATGAAAGTCTCATTCCATGAAAACTCTTCCTCTGCAAAGGCGAAGATATTTGATCTCGTACACACAGATTTGTGTGAACCATTTAAGGAGAAGTCCTTTGGTGGAACCAGATATTTCATTTCCATTATTGATGATTACTCCAGGAAGCTGTGGGTTTACCCACTAAAAACTAAGGACTAAGTTCTCAGTATATTTAAGCAATTTCATACTTTGATGAAGCGTCAAACGAGAAAGAAATTGAAGACCGTCTGCAGTAATAATTGGGGAAAGTACGTTGGGGCTTTTGATGCTTACTATAGGTCTCATGGTATCAAATATCAGAGGACACCACCAAAAATGTCGCAGTTAAATGGAGCGGCCGAATGGATGAATCAAACACTGCTAGAGAGAGTAAGATGCATGCTTTCTGAAGTAAAGCTTCTTGCATTTTTTTGAGCCGAAGCTTTGAAGACATCGGCCTACGTTATTACTAGGTCACCCAATAATCCCTTGAAGGGTGAAGTGCCAGAGAAGATTTGGTCGGACAAAGAATCCTTCTATGACCACTTAAGGGTGTTTGGATGCAATGTCTTTGTCCATATCCCAAAAAATGAAAGGATAAAGTTGGAGTCAAAGACGATACAGTACGTCTTTCTGGGCTATGAGAAAGACAAACTAGGCTACAGATTTTATGATCTTGCTGAAAAAAGACTCGTCCGGTTAAAGGATGTGACTTTTATTGAGGATGAGACTATTGAAGACATTGGCAGGACGACCAATTCTAGTGTTACTCGAACGGATAAAGTGAGTGTTGAAATTATCTATCCGGTGTTCGTAGAGGACGAGGACAATGGTCCTGAAGCAACCGATGACAATGGTGAAACGGTTACGGTACCTGACGAGGACTAGAATGAAGTAATTCCTCAACCGACCGAGGAGGGTCCAATAAGACGATCCATGAGGAATAGGGGACCATCCGTTGATCTGTCACCTAGTGAGTATGTCTTTCTCACTGATACTGAAGAGTCTAAGATGTTTGAAGAGGCTATGGAGGACGATAATAGGGAGAGATGGTAGGAAGCCATAAAAGATGAAATAAGTTCTTTTCATGAGAATCATACTTTTAATTTGGCCAAACTTCCTAAGGAAAAAAGAGCCCTAAGGAATAAGTGGGTCTTCTGACTAAAGACCTCTAAGAAAACTATGCAACCGAGGTACAAGGCGTAGTTGGTAGTGAAAGGTTTTGATCAGCGTAAATGCGTTAATTTTGATAAAATATTTGCCCTGGTGATGAAAATGTCGTCCATAAGGGTTATACTGGATTTGATTACTGCTCAGAATTTAGAGGTGGAACAGTTAAATGTCCGGACGGTCTTCCTCCATGGTGATCTTGAGGAAGAAATGTATATGGAGTAGCCGAAAGAATTCAAAATTAAGTGGGCGAACGACTGGTCTGTCGTCTGAGGAAGAGTCTGTATGAGTTAAAACAAACTTTAAGGCAATGGTACAAGAAGTTCAAGTCGGTCATGATCAGCCAAGGGTACCGAAGGAGTGCTTGTGGCCACTGTGTATTTACACAAAGGTTTTCCAAGGACAATTTTGTCACATTCTCCTTTAGGTGGATGGAATGCTTATCGTTGGATAAAATATCGCTCGAATAAAGGAGTGAAGCCAAGAACTTAGGTAATTTTTTGCCATGAAAGACCTCGAAACGACAAAATAGATTCTTAGTGTTAGAATTATTCGTGACCGAGAGACAAGAAGATTGTGGTTGTCCCAAGAAGGCTACGTTGAAAAAGTACTCCAACGTTTTAAGATGGACAAGTCCAAACCATCAGCATTCCACTGGCGAGCCATCACAGATTAAGCAGTCGCCAATGTCCATCATCGGACGAAGAAAAGGCATACATGAAAATCGTTCCCTACTCCTCAGTCGTGGGAAGCCTGATATATACCTTGGTGTGCACAACACCAGATATAGCACACGTAGTTGGAATCGTCAGCCATTTTCTGTCAAACCCAGGAAAGGAGTATTGGTCCGCAATCAAATAGATAATGAGATATATCCGAGAAACTTTCAAGAGGTGCTTGTGTCTTGGAGGTGACAAGCCTCTATTGGTGGAATACTCAGATGCTGATATGGCTGGGGACATTGACTCCTAGAAGTACGCCTCAGGATACTTAGTGAAATTTGCTGGAGGTGAAATTTCTTGACAGTTAAAGCTGCAGAAGTGTGTCGCTCTCTCCGCTATTGAAGCCGAGTATATTACAATGACAGAAACTTGTAAAGAGATGTTGTGAATGAAAAAGTTCATTCAAGAATTGAGCCTCGGACAGAAAAAGTTTAAGGTATTTTGTGATAGTCAGAGTATCATACATCTATGTAAAAATTTGTCATTCCATTCTAGATCAAAGCATATCGATGTTCGGTACCATTGGGTGAGAGATGTTATTGAAGCTGGTATGCTGTCACTTAAAAAGGTCGGTACTGAAGAAAATAGCGCGGACATGTTAACAAAAATTTTACCAAAGGGCAAAAATGAAGCCTGCTGCAGTTTGGCTAGGCTTACAGATATTACTTCCTCACGGTCGTAAGGAAAACTTTGTTGGAGGTCACTCTCGTGCGGATGTCCTGATGGCTCGAGGACTTCAAGAATGCACGAGGACTTTGTGAAGATAAGATCGGCAGACTTATGCACTAAATGTCCACGGATTATGTAAAGTTTCTTTGGCACAAGAAATTCTAGTCAGCTTCTTGCTGACCGGCAGAAGGCTTAAGGATTTGCTCAAGGTTAGTAGGAGGACGGACGTCCGGTCAACATGGGCGTTGACCAGACGTGAGAAGAAGACGATCAACGGGCGTTGAATGGCTGAAAATAGACCTGCTGCATGACAGCCTGCTATAGTGGGCGTACAGTTGACCTACCTTATTAAGTAGCTGGAATACGTCATTCCTGGAAAGTCGATAGGTTAGTCTGAAGAATATGCATGTGCCGCCTGCTGCAGGATAGGACGTGCACCTGCTGTTACAAACCCAGGGAGACGAGCACCAACCACCACCCTACAGCCAGGGTGGTTAACTGTCCTTTTATCATTGATATATGTGTGTGTGTGTACTTAGAAAGTGAGTGCTGTGTATAAGCAGTGCCACTGGATGCAAGTAAAACATTGTATGAGATAGAGGTGAGGAAGAGTAGAAGAAAAGAGAGCTGTGAGAGAAAAACACAAAGAGTATTGTTTATGCTCTGTTCTTTATTTTCGCCTCTTTTGATTTGTGTAACCGAATCTCATACTTAGTGATTTATTTGTGTACTAAGTGTCTCGTAATTTTTTTCTTAATTAAGAAGAGTTTTCCATATAACATATTTAGTGTTCATTTTTCTTACTCTTCTTCCTTCCTTCCCTTCTCTGTGTATGTGTGATCGTGCGTTTGTGGTCGGCCGCCCATGCTGACGCCAACCTTAGAAATTTGCGGATCAAACAAAGAGAATTGATCCCATGAACATGAAGGTTTACTGGGGAGAGAATTACTTAATTTATCTTACTCTCTAGTTCATACACAAAATTTAACATGTTTCAACATAAGAAATTAGTTTTGACATGAGATTTATCGAGTGCTGAAAAGAATTTAAACATGGCAACAGAATGAGACGCATGAGAAATATTTCTGAACTAAGGAAGAACAAGAAGACATGAAAAATACTCAGATGTGGAAAGGAACAACTTTAAGCTGTAATGCTAATGCAAGAATTGGTTGAGTACGGAGGGATAGCAACTTCGACAACACCTTCAAGCATCTGAGTGACCCTCCTCATCGTGGGTCTCATACTAGGATCTTCTTGAACACACCAAAGGGCAACCATCACAAGCCTCTCCAATCTCCGTAAATCAGCAAGAGCCTCCGCATCATCATGTAAAAGGGCATCCAACGTCCCAGATTCATAGCAATCGGCTGCCAAGTCGGTCAAGATTGCACATTCCTCTCCCCTCATCATCTCTGCTGATATATTCCTCCTACAGCAGACTATCTCAAGCAACAAAACTCCATAGCTATACACATCTACCTTAGTCGTGACCGGGTTGTTCCTGAACCATTCCGGAGCACCATAGCCTTTCGTCCCCCTTATGGCGGTCTGCATGTGGCTCAGATTGAGCATCAGAAACTTAGTCAATCCAAAGTTAGAAATCCGGGTGTCATGATACTCGTCAAGAATAATGTTTTGGGGCTTTATATCGCAGTGGATGATCGGGGTGATGCATTCGTCGTGCAGATACAACAACCCTCTTGCAACCCCCTGCGCAATTCTGACCCTTTCCACCCAGCTCGGCTTTAATTCTCCGAAAAGGAAGCCTGCAAAAGACCCATTGCTAATGAACTCGTACATGTTGTAGCAGCGTCATTGGATTTAAAATCCAACGACTTGCAATTTTATAGAAACAAAAGCATTTTTCTCTCTTTTATTTTTATTATTTCTTTTAAGGAAAATACGGGACGTTGGATTTTAAATCCAATGGCTTTGAGAGAGCATCGCAGCCCTCTTCTTCTCATTGTAAACCACGCCAAAAGCTACTTGTCCGGGCTCTTCCTTGAACCCATTTGTGGCCTCTTCAAGCTCTTTGTAGCTGAAGTGGCGTGCATTGTTTTTCTCATTAAGTTCACCTCCTCGAGCGTCACTGAGGTGTCGTTATAGAAGAGGAAGATTCCTAAGCCAATACCAGCGAACATCATAATGTTCAGAAAGACGGGGGCACCTAATAGGATTGAAACAAGAAAGTTCAATTTTTTTCAGTTTCTTTTGGGATCCGGATATGGAGTGACAAGGCCTTTGGGATTATCATCGGCAGTACTTGATGGGTACACCAGTAATGGGCTGAGCCAATAAGGAGGAGCCACCTAGATCCACAATGGTTCATTTGCGCCTAGACGGTTAACGTTAGCCGTTGACCGGACAAAATGCCAATGAGTCAGGAGAAACCCAAGAGCAAGACAGACAACTTGCTCTCATAAAGGTTAATACTTCCGTTGACTGGAAGCATGACCGGTTAACAGTCTGAAGACCACGCCCTAAGCGGGGCAAGCCCAATTTAGCCCATGCGTCCGTCATCGACCAGCAACGGTCTTCTTCCCTAATTTCGCGCTATTCACAAAAGGCTATCTCTATTGTAACGGTCATCAGCAGATTTAATGCGCATCCCTGAAGAAATGCGCCAGAATCCTTTCCCTATCTGTTGGAAACCCTTGCAGGTGCATAATATAGAAGGAAAGCAATCAATCCAACGACGGTTACTACCATAAGGGCTCCACGCCAGAAAAGGCAGCGATTCTAGTAGAGTATGAGAATCAAACACTTCTGCACAATGAAGGCATCGCAGCACAATGACTAAAAAAGGTCGTGGAGTTCTCATTCCAAGAGACGTTCTCATTTGCCTAAAAAAGCCCTATACAGTAAAAGCTCTCACGCTTTTAGCATTAGCATTCTATCTCTAGCTCTCTTTGCTATTACGTTCTCAGGGAAGACAATACTTAGAAACTTCGCTCCTCACAAGCAGCAAAGGCTTTTTTCAATAAGAGCACCACCACGTTACAAACACTCACGCATCCATACATCGCATCTCATTGCATCTACCTTCTTGTTTTGAAGGCTGTTTACTGATTTGAGTATCAAAATATTTTCGATGGGATAATATCCCGCCATCACCCAACCTCCTATTCGTAGTTGTGGTGTACGGGATCCAAATTCGGTTGACAGAGCCTGACTCAAACAGATAACTTGATCTAAACCTGTTCAAAATTTAAATTTAGGACACATCAGCACTGATATCTCTTACTTTGGGAAAAGCCGTCCCTGTTTTAGCCTGTCTTTTCTTCCATTTGGGAGAGACAGCTTCTTCTTCAAACAGGCGTCGACTCTGAAAACCGCAACCACACAGAAATAGTCATTCAGGCAAGAATTCTTGCACTCCTCGTTAAAATGACTTCTTAAAAAATTATTAGCAAAATATAATTTAACCCTGCAGTTGGTAAAATTTTTTATATTTTATTACTCCACATCATTTATCTTTTTCAATTTATTATTTTTTTATTTTTTAGTATTTTAATCATTCCTTCACAGTCACAATATTTCTCATTATTTCTTATCAAAGAATAAGTTTATTTTGTCCATTAAATTATTCAATAAGAAATGATAAATCTTTTGATATTAGCACCATCAAATTATAGTTTTCATATGATAAAAAAATTTACACTTTGATACCAGTTATTAAATTTTTTTAAAAAAATAAAAATACACACAACTAGCATAGTAGAACCAAACTCTAGAATTCTTCGTTAATCATCAACTACCAAATGCCATGAGAGTATAAGGAATAAATTATATAACTAAATACATAAGTTATACATTAATATTTAATATAAAAAATTATTTTTAACGAAGAAAAAAAAATTATGAACAATTTTTAAATAAATTCGCTATAAAAGTGATTAGTAATAAATATAACTCCCTTTGAGATTTCTATCATAACTCGAGTAAATAACGGTTAAATCTAACCCCAAATACACTTACAACCCATAAGAAATAAAGATACCAAAAAAATAAATAACCAAAATAAAAATGTCCTAGAAATAAATTAAAATAACGTAGTCAAACTTAGTTAATAATAAAATTTAAATCGAATTTTAACTAAATACCAAAACCCTTCCTACTTTCTCTTCTCTCTCTTCATGTAGTGTCATTGTGTTGAAAGTAATCTCTTCTTATGATCTAAAAATCCCATAGGATTTTCATACCCAGAAATGGCATTTGAACACTAGCTTTGACATTTAAACTCGAGGCAAAAACTAAAATTTGCGCACATGCACATCTTAGGCATGTACGTGTTGCACCAATTCTGTTTATCAACATATAAGTGCTTTTTAGTTGTGCACGAGCATCACCTATTTTGTCTATCCACGCACAAGCGTCTCCTGATCATGCACGAGTGACACTCATTTTTGCGTGAACCACCAATAAATTTCATTGCTTAGGCAACCATCACACGAATTTTAAATAACCCTTGTCCGCTAGCTCCAATCAAGTGTCGAGTGTCCTTCAAATAACTTATTTATTGAGTATAAAACTTAATAATCCAAAATCCGATAGAAATATCTATCGTGTGACTCCATATTGACTAATATTATATATCACTTGTTGGCATGCTATCTTCAGAGCTTAAGCATCACGCCTCATGTGACTCATCACAAGATACTGCATCAGTACCCATATTTTTCTGTCAGTGTTGTTTAATCCATTTACTAAATGTTACCGGTCTCATTACAACGGACACGCCGACATCGCCAACTCAGCTGAAAACCCGTAACAGCTCGTGCACATCACATCCTCCACGTAGATACCGAGATTTCATATAGTATTTTAGGGTATTACATTTAGAGTATTGGTATCTTGTCATTATTATACTTCCAATTGGTATACGTATTTGGTATTTTAGGCTTTATTGTTACGATCGGTCCTCCGCTGTGATTGTGGTCCTCCGCCCGATTGTGGTCCTCCGCCCATTTGTTCTGTTCGGCCGTTGTTCCATTAGCATTTTGATATTCGTATGGTGACTCGGCCAAACCCACGTGGAGCCCACGTGCTGCGATCATATGTAATGCCAGAAACAAACAGAAGGCAGAGAAGAATTATCACTCAGTTCTCTGTACTCTCCTCTCTCTTACTTTCTCTCTCGAATCTTTCCCCTCTCCTTCTGTTCTTCGTCCTCATCCCTTTCCCCAGAACTCCCCTTCCCCTTACTTCCTCACTAAATCAGCACCAGCTGCTGGTAGATTGGTCCGATAATTGTTGCGGTTGCAACAAATTGGTGCTTTCATTGAGAGCGATGGCGGAGGGAATGACGACGAGGTATCGGGCGCACGACGAGTCCATCGCGAGCATCCAGCAGGAACTGAGGGACCAGGCAGAGCGTCTCGCCGCCCTTTCCACTTCCACCGCAGACCGCTTCTCCACCCTGACCACCACCACCGACCAAATCCAACACGCCGTCAGCGAACTCCAGCAAACCCTCACAGAGCTGCGCCAATCCCTACTTCGCCAGGAACGACAATCCCTAACCACATCAAATCCACCCCTCTTACCCACTCCATCGCCTTTTTCGATTGCCTCGGCGACAACCCCAAATCCTCAGACCCTTGCCCTCCTACCAGCACCTTCCAACGTCCCGCAAATCTCCACCTCTATTCGTTTACCCAAATTGGAACTGCCCTTCTTCACCGGCGAAAATGTCCTCGGATGGCTCTTCCAAATTGAACGCTTCTTTTTGTTTCACGGCACCCCATCCGACCAGAAATTGGTGGTGGCAGTGTTTTACATGTCCGGCACCGCGCTTCAGTGGTACCAGTGGATGCATGCAACCGGTCAGTTAACCAACTGGGAGGATTTTTCCAAAGCTCTCGAGCTCCGTTTCGGACCCTCTTCATATCTGAACCCAGAAGCGGCCCTGTACAAGCTCCGACAAGGAACGACCGTGACTGCCTATATGATGGAGTTCGAGTCGTTGTCAACACGAACGCACGGTTTATCGACCACCAATCTGCTCAACTGCTTTATATCGGGCCTGAAGGATGACATACGGAGGGAGCTTCTGCTGCTGAAACCCACCAACCTACCGGATGCAATTGGGATGGCTAAATTGGTGGAGGAGAAACTGGAGGCTTGCCGACCTAATTGGCCACGCCCCCCTGTATCACGGCTCCCGGATACCCCAGCACCAGTGACGGTAAAACCCTCTCTCTCGCCACTACCCATAAAAAGACTGACTCCCTCAGAAATGGCTGCTCGCCGTGCTCGAGGATTGTGTTTTAACTGCGATGAGAAATTTGCTCCAGGCCATCGATGTAGCCCACCCAAATTCTTGTGTATGTTGGCGGAGGAAGAAGGGGGTAAATTACCAGGGCTCCAAAATTTGGAAACAGGCCCTGATGATCCCGAATCTGTGACCAATCTTCCCCGTGAACCAGATCCCCCTTATTTACCACCAGATTCTGTTCCTAACATCTCCCTTCACGCTCTCGAAGGGCATTTTATACCCTCCACCCTACGTTTACAAGGCTCCATCTCTGGACAGCCAGTAGTCATCCTTGTGGACAGTGGCTCCACCCACAACTTCCTCCAAACCCGCATTGCCAAATATCTGGGGCTTCCCATTGAACCCTCTTGCCACTTGAACGTCACAGTGGGCAATGGGGCTTCCCTTCGATGTGAAGGACTATGCTCGAAGGTGGAAGTTACCCTGGGTCAAGTTTGCTTTGCTGTTGAGCTTTATCATTACCCATCTACTGGCCGACTTGGTGTTGGGAGTCCAATGGTTGGCTACAATCGGCCAGTGGTCTTTGACTATCGGACCCTCGGATGAGCTTTGATTACTTGGGTACCGGGATCACACTTGCATGGCCGCCCCCGGCTTCGATAACCACAATGACATTGGGGCAATTGAAGAGGGAGGAATCCACCCGATCAGTGGCTTCATACTTCCACCTCCATATGCTGTCCACACCGGATTCCTTGCCACAATCAACTCCACTAGATTACACCAAGTTTACCTCAGCCACCGATTCTCAAAATGCCCAGAAACTCACCCAAATTATCAACTCCTTCTCCAATATATTTGAACTACCACACGGCCTACCTCCACCCCGAGCTACAGACCATCGAATTCCCCTCAACCCACAAACCGAACCCGTGAATGTTAGACCTTATCGATACCCCCACTTCCAGAAAACTGAAATGGAACGGCTGATCCGTGAAATGCTTGCTGAAGGCATAATTCAGCCAAGCACGAGCCCGTTTTCATCACCAGTTTTGTTGGTCAAGAAAAAGGATGGTAGCTGGCGGTTTTGTGTAGATTACCGCGCTCTCAACGCGATCACCATCAAGGACCGGTTTCCCATTCCCACCGTAGATGAGCTCTTGGATGAATTACATGGGGCACGGGTGTTCTCGAAGGCTGATTTGTGATCCGGCTATCACGGATCCGGGTGCACCCGGTGATGTCCACAAGATGCCTTTTAGGACACATGAGGGCCACTATGAGTTTTTAGTGATGCCCTTTGGCTTGACCAACGCACCGCCCACCTTCCAATCCGAAATGAATAACATTTTCCGTCCGACTCTCAGGAAGTTTGTGTTAGTATTCTTCGACGACATTTTGATCTATAGTTGACCGGGAGCAAAGACTTGTGTACATGTGGAAAATGTACTCCGGATCTGAAGGACCAAGTCATTTATGTCAAGCGCAGCGGCAAGTGCGAGTTCGGGCAAACATCTATTGCCTACTTGGGCCACATCAGATCGGCTCAAGGGTTCAAGTTGACCCTACCAAAATTGAGGCAATCCAGAACTGGCCGACTCCCACAAGTGTCAAACAGCTCAGGGGATTCTTGGGTTTGGCCGGTTACTACCGCAGATTCGTCGCCCGGTACGCCCAAATTGCTGCACCACTTACCCAACTGCTGAGGAAGGATGCTTTTATTTGGTCCACTGCAGCCACCACAGCTTTCCTGGCCCTCAAAACAGCCCTCACAACGACCCCAGTACTGGCCCTACCGGACTATTCCAAACCGTTCACCATTCAAACAGATGCTTCGGGACATGGCATTGGTGCTGTGCTCCTCCAAGCGGGACACCCCATCGCCTTCTTCAGTAAACAGCTTAGCGCCCGACTGCAAAATGCCTCTACGTACATACGGGAGCTGTGTGCTATCTCCGAATCCGTCAAGAAATGGCGGCCTTACTTGCTGAGTACCCACTTCAGCGTGCAGACAGACCACTTGCCCCTCAAGTCCCTCTTAAATCAGACCGTTCACACTCCCGAACAGCAGCGGTGGCTCACCAAACTGTTGGGATATGACTTTGAAATCACTTACAAACCAGGCAAGGATAATTGCCCAGCTGATGCACTATCCAGACTGCCAGAAGGGGCTTGCCATGCTCTGTACTCCTCCTCCCGGCCGGTTGCAGCACTGCTGGCTGCTCTCAGGCAGTTTTATGGCCGGCATTCCGCTTCAGCAGACTTCATGTCTGCCATACAGGACCGGCCCGGGGACTTCGCCAATTACTCAGTGCGCGATGGCTTGGTCTTCTTCAAGGGACGCGTCTTCATTCCCCCCGAATCAGCATTACCAGATCTTATCTTGCATGAGTATCATGCCCTCGCTGGGGGCCATACCGATTCCAAATAACGTTAGCGCGTATCGCCAACCATTTTTACTGGCCAAAAATGCGCCAAGACATCCACACCTTCATCACCCAGTGCGCCACATGTCAACAAGCAAAATCCCTCAACGTAGCTTACCCCGGTAAGCTACAGCCACTGCCGATCCCCAAGACCATTTGGACATCCATCTCCATGGACTTTATAACTCACTTGCCACCGTCTCAAGGCAAGACAGTCATATGGGTAGTGGTCGATCGCCTTTCGAAGTATGCTCATTTTGTGGGCCTCCGCAACCCCTTCACCGCGGAAGACCTCGCTGCTGTTTTCATCCAAGAAATCTGCCGCCTCCATGGTATGCCCGCTGAAATTGTCTCGGACCGCGACCCCATTTTCATGAGTAAGTTCTGGAATGAATTTTTCAAACTGCAAAAAACCACACTCAGTCGCAAAGAGCGCCTACCACCTCAAACCGACGGCCAAACGGAGGTCACATCGGCCTATCTCGAAGATTACCTTCGCCGCTTGTGTGTCGACCACCCCCTTTGCTGGACCAGTTTCTCCTTGGGCGGAATGGAGTTATAACACAAAGACAAACATTCCTCCACGAAGATGAGCCCATTCGAGGCTGTCTACGGAATTCCCCCGCCCTCTCTGGTCGAGTATCTACAAGGTTCTTCCTCAGTTTCGGCTGTTGATGAGCAGCTAACCATGCGGGCTTCGGTGCTCGCCCGGTTGCAGGCCAATCTGCTGCGGGCCCAGGTTCGTATGAAGAATCAAGCAGATGCCCACCGATCCGAGAAGGAATTTCAGTTGGGAGCTTGGGTTTACGTCAAGCTTCAGCCTTATCGTCAATCATCGATCGCGCACCGTCAGTCTAATAAATTGGCCAAACGCTACTATGGACCTTTCCGTATTTCCGAAAGAATTGGACCCGTTGCGTACCGCTTGGAACTCCCTGCCGATTCCAGAATCCACAACATTTTCCACGTTTCTCTGCTGAAACAAGGTCCTCCTGATGGACCCAGTCAGCCGGTTACTTTCCCACCAGCAGCACAAGGAACCCAGCCCCTCCTTACACCAGTCCAAATCCTTGGTTTCCGCAAGGTACTTCAGAGAAATACTTTCATACCCCAACTCCTCGTCCAGTGGCACTCTCAACCTGCTTCTGAGGCCACGTGGGAACCAGCTGCAGAACTGATGCAAGATTTTCCTTCTTTCCACCTTGAGGACAAGGTCGTGTTCGATGAGGAGGGTAATGTTACCGGTCTCATTACAACGGGCACGCCGACATCGCCAACTCAGCTGAAAACCCGTAACAGCTCGCGCACATCACATCCTCCACGTAGATACCGAGATTTCATATAGTATTTTAGGGTATTACATTTAGAGTATTGGTATACTGTCATTATTATACTTCTAATTGGTATACAGTATTTGGTATTTTAGGCTTTATTGTTCTGATCGGTCCTCCGCCCAATTGTGGTCCTCCGCCCAATTGTGGTCCTCCGCCCATTTGTTCTGTTCGGCCGTTGTTCTGTTAGCATTTTGATATTCTGTATGGCTGACTCAGCCAAACCCACGTGGAGCCCACGTGCTACTGATCATATGTAATGCCAGAAACAAACAGAAAGGCAGAGAAGAATTATCACTCAGTTCTCTGTACTCTCCTCTCTCTTACTTTCTCTCTCGAATCTTTCCCCTCTCCTTCTGTTCTTCGTCCTCATCCCTTTCCCCAGAACTCCCCTTCCCCTTACTTCCTCACTAAATCAGCACCAGCTGCTGGTAGATTGGTCCGATAATTGTTGCGGTTGCAACACTAAAACATATGTAATTTATGTAAAAAAGACAACCAAGGTTAGTTTCAGTATCATTCCGACTTCAAAAGCAAGGATGCTACCCTTTCCTTTAGCCCTAACATGAAGTATTCTTAATCCTCTGCGTGTATTAGTTTCAGTATGCTTAAGTTGATTTGAATCGCTGTTTTGAAGTGTTCAAGAACGATCTTGACCTGGCGTTATTGAGACAGTAGCTGGCTGCCCAACTTTTTCAAACAACTTCAAGGGATTCAGATTTACTCTTGCACCAAATTGTCAATCTTTATGCTGATTGTCCACTTCACCGTTGGAGGGTTTCAAGAAAAAGAGACGGGTGGGAAACGTCCACGTAATGCTCTGATCCCGTGACCACCAAGGGCTTAGCTCTTCTGCCGTGACACAGACATGCCGATTATTGGGTTTTAAGGGAAAAGAAGAAAATACAAATTGGAAGGCGTGTAGTTGGCCACTAAAATTTTCTAAACATTTTAGTATAATTGGTGAAATACTCTATATTTCCGTTCTTAATAACGTTTGCACTGTTACAAACCAAGAGTGCGTCTCATCTCTCTCCTATTCTTTGAACAACAATTCGACCAAAGAATTTCCTGTTGAATTTTGACCACTCCCTTGTAGATACCTCAATAAACGAAAGGCCATCGAAAAGTCGCATTAGATACGTGCGAGGTTCGAAGCGCGTGTGGTGAAGCGGCTGAAGGGCAACCAGGTTGTAGAGACTAGAGGGTGGATCGGTGGCAAAGACCAGAGCACGGACTGGTTGCACAGGGCGGAGTGCAGATTGATTGCGGAGACTGGAGGGTAGATTAGAGCCGAGATCGAGGGGCAACTATATTGGAGACGAGGCCGAGGGGCGACTAGGCAAAGCCAAGTCCGAAATCAAATCGAGCGAAGCGGCTAAAGGCCGATCAGATTGTCTAGTTCGAGAGCTGGTCGGACTACAAATTCAGAGAGTTGACCAGACTGCAGAGTCAGAGGGACAACCAAACTACTTATGCTAAATGATGGTCGGTTGCCGGTCTCAATGGCCCACATTGTAAAAGTGCGAGAATTATGTTTTAGGAACGCAGGAAATGCATTTTGGGCCAAAAGTCATTATAAAGCGCGCAAAGCGCTTTAGGCTTAGGTAAACAAACAAGGAAAAGTGAGACTTTTGCTAGTCACTTGTAAAATTAGAGGGCAGAAAACGTCGTCAATAAGAGAAGAAGGAGAAAAGAAAAGAGAAAAAACAAGAAAGAAGAAGATTTTCTTATTCTTACTCTAGAGTTTCTTACTCTATCTCGGATCGATTCCTAGTACACTATCTTAGAAGTTTGTATAACCAAATTTTTTATAGTAGAGAATTTTTAAAATTTGTCTTATGATTTTTTTCTTGGTTAAAAAGATATTTTCACGTTAAAAATTATTGTATATTGTTATATTCCGTATACTCACAATTTGATAACTGATGGCTAATGGGGAGATTTGGGTTTGTTCCGCTGTGCCAATTGTGTATATCTGGCTTGAAATTCCCAACATTTCCAACTCAATTTCAGTTGCAAACCTCAATGCCCTATCGCACCAATTTCAACAAACCACTTCCTGAACCTCTTATGGTGAAGATAACATTGTTGAATAGTGGCATGCAGACAGGATCAAGGTTGCAAAAATTTACCATTGTTTGGATTGTTGGTATTAGCAAGAGTTCTAATACTTTAAATTGCAAAAAAAATAATTAATAATTCACAATAAATACACAATAATTATTAATAATAAAATAAGATAATTTTTACGTAAAAAACCATCTTAAAAATGATAGGAAAAAACCGCATGACGATACATCCAAACAAATTCACTATAAAGTGCTGGTTACATAAACCGTATAAATATAATGACTAGACATCTTATAATAACGGTTATATAAACCCGCAAGTATAAGAACTAGACACTTTGTAACAACGGTTACACAAATCTTATAAATATAAATATTAGACACATTGTAATAACGGTTACACAAGCCTCACAAATATAAAAATTAAATACCTTGTAACAATTGTTATACAAACCCCATAAATATAAAGATTAGACATTTTGTAACAACATTTACACAAACCTCACAAATATAAGAACTAGACACCTTTTAACAACGATTATATAAACCTCATAAATACAAGGATTAGACACTTTATAACAATGATTACACAAACCCCATAAATACAAGGATTAGACACATTGTAATAAATAAACCAAATAATATTAAGTATAAGATGAAAGAATAGAAATAGAACTGGTAAAGATATTCTTCACAACTCTAAGAATAACATACCTAAGGTCAGCGGAGATTAAAACACGATTCAAAATTTAACCGGATGTACAAATATTCATCATCTTATTTTTCTCTTTTTTCTCTCATTTTTCATTCAACTCATAAATGATTACTTGATTGCTTAAATCCAATATTAGAGTCCTTTATATAGAGTTTCCACCCTAGGTTATTTAAAAAGTAAATATAATTTTCTAATTAATGATATCTCAAAATTAGGAAATGATTTCACCAAATATTTTTCAAAATCAAAATCAAATCTTTCCTAATCAAATCAAAGAGAATTAAATCTCTTCTAATTTGAAAAATCCATGATCTTCGTACGGTTCTCTAATCAAGGAGAATCAAATCTCTTCTAATTTAGAAAGCCAATGATATCGGTACGATACCCGTATAATCTTATTTAAACTACCAAACGACATGTCAAATAGGTATAGGTCGACACGGAAGTAATTCATAACACAATATGGATATGCTGGAATGATGAATGCTTCAATAATAGACACCTAAAGGGCTTCCGGTATACTTTAACTTGCTTGTTGGAGACTTGCCCCTTGGCCATTCAAGGCAGTGATACTTGAAATAACTACTTAAGAGGGAAAATAAACTTAATAGCAACAAAGGGGAAGGTGTAGACTTAGAGTTTCTTTTGTTTCAAACCTTTCAGACAGTTTTGATCTGAAAGGTTGAGCGTTTTGGCGGTTTATGTTATGCCATAAACCCACAGTTTATCAAAGCTGTTCTGTTGTAGAATGATTCTCACATCAAAAAAATTCTTTCAAGGAACAATATTTTTTCAGGGCCTGCTCAGCCAACCCTATTATTAACAATACTTCCTCACCTCACTCTACCCAAAGAGTGATGGGCGGAGAAGGAAACAGGGAGCCTCTGAATTGGCTTTTCGATCAAGAACATGGGATACACAAGCCATCATTCATTCAGATCCTCAAAACAACCATGAATACAAAGAAAAATTACACAATATACACCATCAAGAAGTACACAGAGACTCTATTTGCATCCCAATTCTAAAATTTGATTAAATATTCCTTCTAACAAAATTGTAACAAAATCCAATAGTCTGGCAAAGCAAGATATTAACGGCTCATGAATCACTACTTCAGAATGAAGCTCCAAATTTGTCTCCTGTCTCAAGGATGTGACAACTTTGTCAGGATTCCACAAGGCACAATATGCTTACAGCAGCTGAGATCAGGACCAATGTTAAATGCTAGGCCATGAGAAGTAATTTCAGATTGAATGCGAACACCAATTGCACCAATCTTCCTCTCTCCAATCCAAACCACGGTTTCACCTTTTAGTCCAGAATAAACTCGCAGCCCATAAAGAGATTGATGATATTGATGACAGCAATCATGACCTTGATTCGGAGTTGAAGTTGCTAATTATGATGAATGCATTAACTATGGATATTTTTAATCATAGCTAAGTCTAATTTCTCCACGTAACCATGTGCACCAATACCAATTTCATCAGTAGAAAGTATGGGACGTAGTATGGCTTGATGTGGACCATGATATGTGATGTCTAGTCCTCTTTGTGTGTAATGAAGTTGAGCTCCTAAAAGGATCAGTTCTACGTTTGCAAGGGTGCAAGTCGGTGGATGTTGCAATGAGAGGAGAGTATCTGAAATCTTGTGAGCTCTCCTGTCAGAAACCAGCTTATCCTGTATCTTATGGGCATCTAAGTAATAATTAACAGAGCCCATTTTCCAAACTTCAAGACATCGAGGAACTCTCATTTCCTGTCAAGCAGAAAAGAATTTCTGCCATGCTTCAATTTAACAAGTGGCGGACATCTAAAATGTAGACGATTTGTTTTTTTTTTTTTTTCCTCTCAGTTCTGGAAGAGACAGACAGGGAGAACCATATGTACTTTCTGCATACGCAAAGCTGTGTTCATGCTGACATAATGAAGTGAATTGCAAGATGTAAACCCTCATCCTCACTGAGCCTGAAACGACCAAAAGTGAACTAGAATGTCGATGTCAGATGTCCCAGGTTATTAAGTGCGGAAGAAGGGGAAACAAAGACAATAGCAACCTGAAATTTATTCTGCTCTTTGTTTTTTACTTTAAGCATCTTTGGCACCGTTTTATTTCTAGCATTTATTGCTTCTAGTATTCAAAATGAGTCATAGTTGTTTCATTTTCACTTTTTCTGGAAACAAATCATGCCTGGTGGTCACATCAATTTATGAACAAAACATTACCACGGGTATCTAGGTCTTATTCGGTTTTATTTTGTAACTTTCATGAGTGATAAGTGACTCAACTGATTAAAAATTTGAATGTTAAATGATGAAAGAACAAGAACTTCAAGGTTTTCTCTAAAAATTGGCACAACCTAACGAAAATAAATCTAATTGATTTCCCCATTTTCCTGTCTAAAAGAAGCCTTTCAAAGAAGGATCAAGAAAGAATGAAAGGATAACAAAGATGGATAAGAGAACCCTAGGACTCGAACAATTAAATGGCACAACTCCACTAGAGAGATCTTATAGGGCAGCGCTAGTGCACAAGGCTCTACATCGTGATGTTTGGGATGACAAATATACGCAATTTTACCCCAACATTATACAGAGATTGAAACTACAAAATTGACATAAGTTTTGTCCACAGATTGATTTGGTAAAATAAAATGATGGTGGTAAGAATGAGCTGAAAGCAGCAAAAGTGCCTGGGTGAGGACAGAGAAGGAAAGAGAGAGGAAATTAGAATGATCTGATCAAGTAATAACACAAATGAGGTTGAATCAATACGGGTACAATTTAATTAACATATGGTAATGAATTGAGTGAATCGAGAGTAGTCCAATGCATTTTGGCCCAATCACCCACTCATTTTCCACTTCTAACGTGATACATACAAGTACATGACAAAGGAGGAAGCCCCACAAAAAAAATGCATTCGGTCAAGTTTAAACACACATCAGACCTAATGCATTCCATAATCCAGGTTGGAATAGAAAACCACAGAAGAAAGAACAGTATAAGTCTGTGATTTACTCAGTCAAAATAAAAAGTCCAGCTTAAGTCAGTAGATCCCAAACATCAACCTAACCCAAACCAAGCCAGCGAATAACTTCTATATAAGATTACTGAAGAAATCTCCAACTGAATCCCATGTTTATACTTCTGCACAGTGCTGCCCTGAGGTATTATTTGGTAATAGCTTGTAGATGATTTGCAGCATTTTCTGGAATCAAACAGTTGTTTGGTAGTCAGGTTTCCTCTTCAACTACAACACAATTTTTGTTTTTTAACAACTACCTGACAATTAAGAACTCAGTTACCATCAGTTTAAAAGCCAATATTGATCTATGAGCTAGATCAATTCATCTAGCCAGATACAATTCAAAATGGCTACACAAGAATTCTCCTGAGCACTTCGTTCATGGACTTCAAAATTTGCAATTGGTAATACCAAAAACAACCCAATGATGCCCAATCACAAGCAACAGAGTGTAAAAACTCGGAAACCACATGTAATGCAAATACGACATCAGAAACTCCATAACAAACGCCCCACCAGCAGCTAAATGAGAAAGAGCATTAGCTCAAATATCACAAAATCCTTGCTGAACATTACCATATTAGCACCACAGTGGCAAAACTTATCGTGGATTTAGCGCAGATCAGTGAACTCAACACCGATTGGGGGTAATTAAGTTTCACACGAAACCATCTTATGTAATCAGGAGCATTCAAAGCAAAAGGGAATGGTTAAGGACGAAGGTTAGAACAATCAGCAGAAGAGATAAATTACCCAATAGTTTTACCCGCTGGGGTAGCTCAGTCGGGCATAGCATTGGTTTGCTCCCTTAGCATGGCCTCCGGTTGGAGTCCTCGCCCTTAGCAAGTCCATCGCTCTTGTGGGTAGGTCATGTACGAAGGATTTGCCTAGCTTGACAAAAGGAGAAGGAAAGCGTGATGCTATTCACAAATATTCTCAAAAATCTCCTCGCCACATACCCGGATCGCGTGATATGCACAGATAAACTGGACGGGGATAAAAGAAGAAATTTCTCTGCTGGTCAAACGAACAAGGAGGCAGAAGCGGCAAGAACGAGAAACTTGCAAAGCTAGACACCATAAACAGTGAGGAAGGGGATGGGCGAAGGAGATAAATTAATGACAATTTTCCAGCATTTTCACATGAGGGCTGCTGTTATTCCCGCTCAAAGAATAATTAAGGAAACAACAAACCTAATAGAAAGGCACAGAAGATGCAGATGAAAAGCTCGAGAATGGAAACAATAGGCTGTTGAGCGTATTGGTTTAGTGCAATTAATAAGGAATTTACATGTCCATAATTGAATATAAGCGCCAAATCTAACGATTTGGAACGTTAAACTAAAAAAATCAAATCTGTATTGTTGATTTAATTGGTCATCCGAGAGCCCCCGGGACATTCGACTTGGCAAATCTCAGCCAGCCCTTGATCTTTGGTTGTGGCAAAATATACGAAGAGAATGTTTTGAATGTAATACTGTTTTCTGGTCATCCAGACAAAGAGAAGGGTAATTAATTCATTAAATTTTTATAATGTAGAAACACATGCAACAAACAAATAAATAAATAGAAGATTTGAATTAATGTGTTTCCTAGATTGATATACAAAGCATAATGGGTTGGGCAAATGACCGGAATTTTATCCCAAACAAAGCGGCGGAACTCAAAAAGATTCTTTTGCTCCATTTTATAGTAACTTAAAGACGTATTTCGAGTCCGCGTTCCGTTCGACCCCGAAACGCCGGTATCTCGCTGCCCAAATTCAATCAAATTCGCCCCAAATTCATGATACAATCTGTGGTTTTCTCGCTTGATCGAGTCTCAGAGCGACATAAGAGCATTCAAAATCCTAATTTATCGTATTGTTTTCAATATTTCTGTCATGTGGCGGTCCTTTATCGTTTTCAACTCCTGTTAATCGATCGCCTTTTTTTTTTTTTTTTTGTGGTGCTGTCCACGCAAGTTGTCGAAGTTGTTTGTAGCAATCTTGAAGATCCGCCTCGGATAAGTTGCTATGGAATACGAGTTGTCCGATAGCAGCGGTGAGATGCTCCGGAAATAATAGCCCTTCGAGATTGTTCTTAATGTTGCAAATTATGTTATGTTTTCCCAAATTATCTGAAAATGGCCGGCACGCACCATTGGAGCGACTTTTTGTTGTTTCCCAGTGTTCATGCGATCTCAGCTGTAAATTAAGATTGGAAATTTGTGGGGACTTTTTATGCTTTATGGACTGTCGATTCTAATTGTTTGTGAGTTTGTTTCCAAGTTAAGTTTGTTTGTCTTAGCTCTTAATTGCCTGATGAAAATTGCCTAGTTAAGCTGACAGTAGGCTTGCAGTGACCTCTTTTTTTTATCTCCTTAATTTTGTTTGAGTGCAGCAGTCGCCATCAATGATCACTGCTTTTGTTCAGTTTGGCTTAGAGCTCTAGGGTTTTCTTCTTTCCCATGAGAGAACTCTTGTTATGAAAACGATTCTGCCTTTGGGTGATGTTTCTTGCTCATAAAGAGAAAGGAAAACGAAATAGAAAGAAAAACTGCTGGAATGCCGAATGTGGACTCAAATCGAATGAATTTCGGACTTTTTTATTATTCTTTCTACCCTCCCACCTTCTCATCCTTTGAAAGTAGAACTAGGCACATTTTTCTCTTCTTCTCCATCCGTGCTTATCTTTTTACAAGTTCGTGCATTACTGAACTATGCTTTGGAGGTACAGCAGCATCAAGAACTATTATAGGTTGATTCTATGAACCTTTTTTTAGGAAAACAGGAGAGTGTGGCTTAACAACAAACTATAAGGACTTCATTTTAGTGCTGGGCAGATTTCGATGGCAATTGAACAATCAAATGTGAGAACAAGGGATTCCATTGCAGATGAAAAATGGACATCTATAGGGACAGAGGGATATTTGCTCAAATGGAAATTCTAACATGCCTTGAGCAGTTGGTGGCGACTTCAATGAATGAATAAGTTCTTGTAATCTAGCGATTCCTTTAATTTTTGCCGCATTACTTTTCTTGGGGAAACTGTAACTGTTATAATTGAACCTTATAAATGAATGGGCTAACTCAAATGGTTTGTTGACTTGTACATTTTTCCATCAGTTCTGCGCCATTCAATTTACACAGTAAACTGACCCTTCCTGCTCTAATGGCGTAATGTATCTGTATATAATGACTGCTAGAAATGCAAGATTAACATTCTCTGTCCTCTGTTTTCCTTGTAGTTTATTTGATCGTTTGTTCATTTTCAGAACCCTACTGCTTGTCCATTTGTACAAATATAGCTCTCCACTCTTAGGGCCATATCTTCTGTACGATTAGTATTTGTTTATGTCGAATTTTTTCAGTCATTGGAAGCTAACATCTTCTCATCCGCGTGGATTAATCCTTCTCGATGCAGCTCATTTGTTTTTGATTGATTATGGAGGCATATGAAGTATGCAGGGTATATCTGGGAGTATCCAAGAAGTGTTGGCTCCACATTGAAACATGTACAATTTAGAATTTTGCACACTTTACTAAAGACGGACTGCAGTTAGCATCATTCTTTCAAGCACTTAATGAAAAGGAGCTTATTAATTGCACTTTCTTTCTTAGGGCATCCTTATGATAAGGAGATTGTATCCAAAAGATCCTATGAAGGAATGCAGCTTAACTTGTCTCAGAAGGTTGAGTAAATGCCAGGAAAAGTCAAAGCCATTGATGCAAATATATCCATAAGATCTATAAGATCTGATACTGATATTTCTCAATACCACGATAATATCATGATATGGTTTCGTATCGACCGATATAACGTATTTCTCTGTCGATACGTCCTGTTGGCTTACGATTTTTAAAATTTTTTCCATTCTGATATATATTTTATATCGATACGTATTGTCTAATATGTCTGATGCCTATACAATCACGATCCGTACCGATGCTAATATCTTCATTCATGGTCAAAGCACATCTAGTTTTAGTTTTCATACTATCCCTTTGTTTCTCTGATGCTAACTCCATGTATAGTCTCTTATTTCTCTAATATTTGATATATTGGCAAATATTGATTGATATCAGGCCCAATACTGATACAGTAATAGTATCACGATATGTTGTCATATTAACGATATAACGCAATATGTCAGTCAGTATTTAAAACATCGTCTAACATTTGCTTATCAGCTTATGATTTTTGAAATTTTTTTCTTTTAATATATTCGATTTGTATGATAACAATATGGCTTTGTAGCTATGCCAATGTTTCCATTCATGGTAGTTGACTATCTTTACATAACATTAGCTATTATAGTTAACAACACGTAGTATGAGCAATTTATTCTCCCTTCTGTAAAAATTCATGTCGAGTTAATACACTGTTGAGTGCATGGAGATGGTGGATTTTTTGCTTTATACACATATTTTGCCATCAGTAACCTCGTGCACATTCCTGTGTAAGTCACGCATTCTGCATCTTAATTTTTTAAAGTTTAAGTTTGGCCCCCTTTCTGTCTTTTGCTTTGTCTCTTCTGTGAGATGTTGTAGCTCTTTTTTCCCTCCTTTTAGGCACAATGATGACTAAAGCTTATTTATAAAATAACTGCAGGAACAGATGACGACCTTCCTCCACCCTCTCAAAATAGGTTTGCAAGAGGTGGCCGAGTTGCTGGGAATGGAAGACCTGCTGTTGCTAGTTCTACACCATTTCCAAGGATGCATGCTGATATGGAAATCCAGATCCATATTGTTGAACAAGAAGCATACAGTTCGGTTCTGCGTGCTTTCAAAGCTCAATCTGATGCTATTACTTGGGTATTGGCTATCACTGAATTGTGAATATTATGTTCATGTATCTAAGTACAGTGAATTGTGTTAGTTTGAAAGCATTTGCATTTAAATTATAGGAGAAGGAAAGTTTAATAACTGAACTCAGGAAAGAGCTGAGAGTATCTGATGAGGAACACAGGGAGCTTCTTAATAGGGTCAATGCAGATGACATGCTCACAAGGATAAGGTCTGATAATAGTTTAGTCTGTTTCATTAGATATGTTTAACTTATATGATTTTGTAGTAAACGTATTTCAATGAAACTATCAGGGAGTGGAGAAAAGAAAAAGGACTCCAACCCAGCACGATCAATGCTTCTCAGCCCGTTCATGACAATGTACCTAGTCCAACCATTTCCGCTTCACGCAAGAAACGGAAGACATCTCAATCAGTAGCATCTTTTTCAGTTGCTGCACCTTCTTCAGCCTTGAATTCATCCATGCAGCCATCTTCATCAGCCTTGAAACGAGGTCCTGCACCAGGGTTGAGAGGCAAGAAGACAAAACCAGTAAGTTGAATTATTGTGATGTGATTGCCTATGACTTGTGAACACCTACACAGTTGCTGTGTATCATCATTGACGCAAGGTGTCTAACATGACTAGTATGATGCTGCTATTTGGTTGACATAATAATATGTAAAGATTATCTAGTAAAAAAGTATAATTGGCAATATGTGTCACATATCCGGCATGAGCAGGTAATAAATATAAATAAATAAACCCAAATAATAATCCATAATTAATTAAAATCCATTTTATGATCCCAAATTCAGGTTGGACATAACAAACCCAAATACCAAAATAGTGCAATAACCCGAGTCTACAACAGATATAGGATTTAACTGAACTAACAGTGTCTAGTCTCCATGCATAATATTAACCTGCTCCATATCCCAAAAACTCATAGGGAAAAGCGTTAACAAAATCTAAACCATCGCGATATAAACTCTGCCAATCTAACAAATACAAAAATCCCAAATATATATACAAATCGCAATAACAAATTAAACAATAATCCCAGCACAAGTCCCAATATACAAATCCAAATATATTTCCAAATACAAATATAAATAATCGAAATCTTCAAGTAATCTTCTGTCCGAATTCTGCAAGTCTTTAAAATCTGCTATTCTAGGAAGGGTTAGAAATCATTTGCAAAGTGTGAGCCTACAGCTCGTCAAGTGTGCGCATGCGTGCTAAGTGTTTCTGCACACGGGTGAGCTAAAAATAGTAAAACACATGCAAAATCCAAGATATCAAAAGTTCTAATGTGTTAAATGTTCAAAGATCGCATGTAATATTTGTAATCCATATACAAATATCAAATAATACCAAACTATACAAAATTGTCCAAGTTTCCAAATATCATAGTTCCAAATACTCAAATGTCCAAAGTCGGACAAATTCAAAGATTGTGCCAAAACCTACAAATATCAAAATGCCAAAATATTTGAAATATCAAATACAATGTTGGAAAAAATTCTAAAAATCTAAAACATGTTAAAATTGAGAACCAATGACCAAAGACCAAATTTTGAGGAACGGTTACAGATATTGCCAATAATTTTAGGTCAAAACACTAGTATCTAGATCCATAGGCAAGTCGTCTACAAATTCTTCCTTATAGACAAGATCAAATGCTACTTTCTTTTACTACTTGTAAATAATAGGTGTAATTCTCAAGTATGCCTAATATACCATAATGTTTGAATATATACTACCATCAATTCTTTATGATAGTTCTCAGCAAAAAAAATCAAACGGTGTATTCTATAATAAATATCCAAAACTTTTTCTTTGTAGGAAAAGTACAATCATAAATTTTTTTACCTTGTGGGAAAGTGCAAAGCAAAACTTTTCATCTTGTGAGAAAGTACAAACTCATATCAAATTAAAATAGAGTCTAGACTATGCACTTGCATGGACGATTACATATAAGACCAAATGTACAAGTTTCATAACTTTTCTTTTACAAATATTACGGTATATGAATATAATGTCTCAAAAATATTTACTTATTTTTTATAAAATGTATAAAATCCTCAAATGTTCTGTAAAATCAAACAAAACTCCAAAATGTTTGATGAAAAACAATATTTGAAACCAAGGGGGTAAAGAGTGACATACATGTATATCAAAACAAAAAATGTAGTCAAAATCAAAGGTTATATGAAATAGACCAAAGAATAGGTTTAGAATATTTATCTTTAATCTTTAATCTAACAAATTTTTCTCTAAAAAGTTCTAAGATCACCTTCCTCATCTCTCTTCTCCTCTTGTTCTTCCCCTCTTCTCTTTCTTTCTCTTTTCTCCTTTTTCTCGCAAAAATAACTAAATAATGCATGCCGGCACCCTTTTATACACAATCAATGCATGAGCGCTAGATAAGCGTACATTGGGTGTCATCTATTATGTCTCAAATGTGCATGAGTGCGTCTTAGACACCGATATTTTGTTCAATCCACGCATGAACGCTACAATAGACGCATCTCAAGTGCCACTTATTCTTCCCAAAACACGCATAAGTACCCCATAGGCGTGCATTAAGCGCACCTCTTTTGTCTCAAGCATGCATGAGTGTGGAGATAGGCGTTAATCAGACGTGGGCCTGATTCTTCAAATTTGATTTTTTTCAAATTCTCATTATAAAATTATTTTCCAAATTAACCCAAATTTATTTTAATAACATCAATTATAAACAAAATATTGTGTGTTACAATATGCTACAATTGTTTATAGGTAAATAAATTCAAGTGGCCCTGTTTGGCATTGCGCTGACTAGTCTTTGATATGGATAGACACTTGTGTCATAAGTCTCAGGACACAAAGTGAGTGGCGTTATTTTGGCCAAAAAAGTATCATATGAATATTAAGCTCGTAATAGTGGTGTTTGTTCCCTTTAAATGATGATAAGTTGGTTCAATCTTTGTTTGCAATATTATTTGCTTATTTTAATGCACTCTCATTTGTGGTGGTGCGGCAATTATGGAATCGATGCAGTACCCTTCTAGTGGTCTCTCTGGAAGGGCTCAGGTTGCAATCCACAGTACTTCAGGTGCTTTTGCTGCTAATGAACGTGCTGGAACCACTAACCTTGATCCATTGATAGGAAGAAAAGTTTGGACAAGATGGCCTGAGGACAACAACTTTTATGAGGCTGTGATAACTGACTATGATCCGACTATGGTACTTTCTCATGTTATCTGCATTTCCGATTCGCCACACCCCAAAAAAAAAAAAAAAAAAAAAGAAACAGGAAACGGGAGAGTTCCAAAGTGTCTGAGGCCTCTTAATCCTGGAAATTTAAAAAAAAATTTCAGGGCCGACATGCTCTTGTCTATGACATTAATACAGCAAAAGAAGCGTGGGAATGGGTAAATCTTAAAGAGGTATGGTGCTCAATTTTCTGTGCTGATTAATTGTGTGCATTTTTTTCTTGATCCATAATATCTTATATATTTAGCAAACATATGAATGAATCTCCCAACAGTGGAGTTCTCTTTGGTTGTTGGCCGATAAGGCTGTCGGAGAATCTGGAACTGGGTGGCTTGTTCTCATTTATTTTTATTAATTTTGTGACTTCTCAGTTTAGTTAATCTACCACTAGGCTCCCTTTTTGTTCTTCTAAGTTTTCTGGATGTTGTTTCCATTTGGAATATTTTGTATTGTATATTCCATAACTAGGTAAATAAGCTTTCTAAAGAATTCTCCAGTATCAGTAAAGATGCGCTGGATACACACCTATTGTTCACAAATGCGCCATTTCCTAGTATTCACACCTGACCTCAGCCTAATCTGCATTTGAGCATAATTTGACCACAATGTCTGTGTCCAATGTGTGCTTGAGCCATGCATGAGTGCTATTTATCTAGAATGCCCACGCCTGAGGTGTGCCTAATTCGTGCACGAGTGTATTTTAGCCAATATGCCTGCACGTGAGTGGCACATGTGCACTAGGGTGCAGCCCTCTTGCTAAAATTTTTATGCCCGATGTGCACCTATGCATCGCATGTGCGTTGGGGCGCTGTTTTTTAAAAAGTTGCGTGTTTTTACCTAATTTTCAACTGGCTTTATAAATTGGTATGAAAAAACAATGCATAAAGGCTACAACCTTTAAGCTCTCTTTGATAAAAGTAAATAGCTATCTTTTGATTGGGAAAACTAAAATTGTTGCTTTTAAGATAACTTGCTAAGGTTTTCTCTCCCAACATTTTCTCTATTATTTTACAGTCTAGCTTTAACCTGCATGCGTTCATCAATACATTGGTGGTGTGGACATTGGGATTCAGTAGTCTGCAGGAACTCTACCACAAGTCAAACAAGTTCAAGAAAAAGACTAGAAGGTATCTAGTTCCACTATTGCAAACAAATTAAGGAGTTCTTTCATAGGGGTCACAAGTTAGAAATAAATCGGTTAAGGATTTGTGCGTGTGTATTACCTGAGTTATAAGTTGATTTTTTTATTGCATTACTTTTACTAATCGTAGAAACCCAAAGAGCTTAGGTAATAACCGTTGGTTATTGAGGTATTTTTTCGTCACCAAAATCTATATAAATCTTCTTATTGTTCAAATTTATTTTGATGCTGCAATTTGCCATGCATAATTATTTCAATTTACATCTAGTATAGAATATATTTTACGTATGTTGTATATTTATGTATATTTTACTTCCTCAAGTTTATAGGCTTGAAACTATTTGAGATTAATGACCCACTAGTCTTTTCAGTTTCAAGGGATTAGTTTTCCTGTGTGGCATTACTTGTGCTTGGGTGATATGATGTGCGTCTTAAACTCTTGTCAATTATATGCTTCCAAGATAATAGAAACTGTGCTTGATGCCACATTTTGAACTTTGTGAATCATCTTCATTGCGCGTCAATCTGCATGCTTGCAAAAAATGGATTGCATCTAGGGCTACTGCCATCAGATACAGGACTAAATTATTGTTAGGTTAAGCCTTTATGGCCATCCTCTATAAGAAAGTTCTTGTTGCTTGTTTGATTAGATTCCCATCTGAATGATGTAGGTAAAATCATGCTACTATTCTTGATTCAACTAACCTTTTCTTCTCTTTTTTCATTGACATCCATTGTTTTAAAATTTTCTTCTTTTGGTAATTTTTTGGATTTTTTACAGGATTTTCTGTCCCAATGTATGATGTGATTAAAAAGGGATGGATGGAGTATGAAGTGAGGGGGAAAAGGGTGAACAATGTGAGAATTGAATTTTTTTAATGCTATTGATCAGTTATAAATAGTGCTTTGTTAATGGGCTGCCAAGGGGGCCACAGCCGAAATACAACTGGCTACTCATAAAGGAATGTTGAATACCATAATGCGTAGTCTTAGAAAGTAAAAAAATATGGACACCGTGGGATTGAGTTATTTAACTAGAGTAAAATGAGGTGCAACTATTCCTGCTGAAATTTAACAGTATTAATGTTCTTGTCTCTGATCTTCCGTATGATCCAGATGACTTCTAGGGTTATCATATTCCAATGATTGTTCCATTTCCTCTTTTGGGAAACCATTCCTATGCTAGAAGACCATCATCAACTGATGCCACTTGACCCCTAGACTCCAGTAATAGCAAAGGGCTGTCTCTAAATTTTGTGTGGCTCATGACAATTTATCAAAAATTGAAAGTGTGAAAGTGGGAAATCAATATGATACCACATTTGATGGTTAATTAATTGGTGAATGCACTTTCCAAACACAACTGGAGTCTGTTATACAGAAATCCTTAGATGCAAGCTTCACTTGATGGAGAAGCTAACCTGTGAAGAGTATATATGATTAGTAGTGATAAAAGCGGTATACAAACTACCAAATTCATTGGGATGACTCAGTATATTTGTTTACAGGGAAAATTCGCTCAAAGTTGATTGTTTCACTTGCTAAAATTAAAATATATAATTTGATAATATAAGTTATTACTCATCCCAGAAAGCAAAAATTTGGCAGCTATCCAAAAAAGGTGATAAAAAGAACCGATAAGCAGAACTCAGGAGAAAGTTTTGTATTGGTTTGAAACAAATTTTCTTTGATCGATTGCATTCTTAGATCTGGATTATCCTTCTTATTTCTCTTCTCTCAGTTCTTCCTCTTTAGGTAGGCATTATCAATCCCTGTAAAATGCAACTATGAGGATCATCCTTCATTTTTTATCTCTCTCTTTTTAAGCTTGCACATGGGAAGGGAAATTCCATCATTTTTTATGCCATTGGGTATTTAGCCAATGGAAAATATTATATTGTTTACATGAATTTAAGTCATCCATGACATGTAGCAAAATTGGTGTTTAGAGGGATAAAAACCCGGTGAAATCATAAATTAAGAATGATTCATTCCGAGGATTCGGATTATTGTTTGAATTAGGGTGCTAGCTCGAACGGATATCAGATCAGAAACGGTTTGGTCTTTGTCGCTTGGAATTTAGATCTTACACATTACAACAAAATAAATAAGAGGTAAGAGAAATACGGAATTCGCTTTCCAATATATCCTTTAATACTCAAGTCATAAGTCTTACTACAGATGAATAAGATATGAGAAAATGAGTGCATGAATGCGATGAGGATGGGGAAGAATGTTTCTTTGGAAAGCAGTGCTTCTTTGTATGCGCTCGGCTAGCGAAGCAGCTTTAGATGATGCACTTGGCTGGCGGAGTGTTTAACTTTGGGAATTGTGTACTCGGATGGTAGAGTATCTTTTTGCCATAAGTGTATTTTAGCGTATATTCATCTCTTCTCTCTGGATTCCCCCTTTCTTGTGAGAGAGAGGCTGTATTTATAGTAAGAAGTATCATTTGGTTGGTGGACCTTTGAATTAATGCGATGGTGAGGCGCCTCTTCAGTGGTGAGAGCATTATTTATGCGTGTAACTGCCACCTTCATTTAGTGGCTGGACCGCTTGGTTTCGATCATTGAATCGGCATAGCCGTCGCTTGAAGTTGTTCATTAAGTGTCCATTATTGCTTTTTTAATGTTAGGCGGTTTGGGTTACGTTTCTTAGATCAGTCGTTGCGCCCATTCGCCTCATGGGTTTAGAGGCGTTTTTTGCAAGGCCGTCGTTGTCTGGGCTTTTATGCATTTGTGAATTGGATTTGGGCCGGCTCAATTCTTGCTGTACCCATCAAATCCTACCAAACAAGACACCAAATCGACAGAAAATTTGGGGAAGGAATGTGTGTGAAGAATTTGCAGCTAGCGTCCCATCAATGACATGCCAGGAGTTGAAGTTTCAGTCTCCCACCATGGGAGGCTTGTGATGGGTATGAAAGGAATCCAAATCTAGTTCACAAATGCATAAGAGGCTTAGACAACAACGGTCCAATAGAAAACGCCTCTGAGCCCATAAGGTGAACGAGCGCAACGGCCGATCCAAGAGACATGACCCGAACCACCTAACATTGAAAGAGCAATAATGGCCATTAAATAAACAGCTTCGGGCGGCGGCTACACTGATTAAATGATCGGAAACCATGTGATCCAGCCACTAAATGAAGGTGGCAGTTATACTCATGAATAATGCCCCTCAACACTGAAGAGTCACCTCACCCTTGTATTAATTTAGGGGTCTAATAACCAAATGACACCTTTTACTATAAATACAAGCATCTCTCCCCTAATAAAGGGGGACGTAGAGAGAAGAGATGAATCTACACTAAAACACACTTGCGGCAAAAAGACACTCTATCATCTGAGTGCACAATTCCCAAAGTTAGATACTCTGCCAGCCGAGTGCATCCAAAGCCGCTCCACTAGCCAAGCGCATACAGAGGATCACTGCTTTCCAAACAAACACACTTCCCCATCCTTATTACATTCACGCACTCATTTCCTCGCATCTTATTCATCTGTGTAGCGAGACTTCTGACTTGAGCGTCGGAAGATATACCAAGGAGCATATCCCGTATTTCTCTTATCTCTTTTTTTTGTTGTTGTGGTGTGCAGGATTCAGATTTCAAGCGACGAAGACCGGACCTATTTCTAATCTGATACTCGTTCGAGGCGACTCCCAAATTCGTACAATAATATGGATCCTCGGAATGCATCAAAGTGAACCACCCAAAACAAAAACATGGCAATCATCCGTTATTCTAAAAAGCCCTAATATTTCTTTTTGGATGGTAAGGACTGAGGACTGATCTCATGAAAGTGAAGGCTTGAGAATTTTTACCCAGATGCTATGCATCTGCTATATGAATCATTTCCTTGCTGCACGTTCTGTAAAAACAGTATCAGCCATGCACCCAAGTCATCAAGCTGAATCCCTCGTTCTGCAAGCCATCAAGCTGTGCAAAAATAGATGGTCAAGAGATTCACAGCAGGATAAACACAAAAATACCAATTTTCTAAATACCCTCCCATGCATTGTAGACTGTGAAATTTCAGTGCCAGTTTATAGGCAATTTAGCTTCAATTTTTAATCCGAATTTTAATTAGTGGGAATAATCCTTTTTTAACAATTGTTTTAGGGTGGGCATTCCTTAATCATCACATGTTCAGAAAATGGTCGTTATTATTGTTGAGTTCTATTCGTCACTATCATCTGTATTTCCATGTATTTTTCTTTATGTGCCATCAAATCTGTGAAACCACTTCTTAGTCGTTGATTCTCCCAGTCCCTACTTGCCATTTTCTGGGTGTCCATGTTTTCATGTCTTCAAGACGCAATTTCTGGTGCTTGCATATTACTGATCATCCAGAACATATCAGCTGCTTCTTCAATAGAAAGAGATTTTGTTATGCTCTTGCGCCTACTGTAAACCTCTTTCTTGTTTCTTTTCTTTCTCCTTGGTTTTTGGCATTTTCGTGTAAAACAAACCCCCCTAAAAAAGGGAAAGGTTGGAAGGGGATGAAAAGCTAATTACAGTGTATTTAGAGGACAGCCACGAATATGATCATATGTTTGTGTTTATTCTACTGATTTTGTGAGAGATTTAATTCTGCTGTGATGCATATTCTGCTACTATATTCTTTATTCTTGGCCCTTTGGTTTTTCATTTAGTGGACATAATTGTATTAGTGCTAGTTGACTTGATCATTTATACCTTATTGTTGCTGAACTTCTTGCCGACTGCAGCTATTGAACTCTACTTCAGAAATAAATGATTGAACTTGATCAGATATCAGAAGTATTACTGACTTAATACACACACAAAAGGAAAACTGGTGGGGTCGTTAATTCCATCATGATCAATTGTGTGAAACAACTCCCTCCAAAAAAAAAAAAAAAAAAAAAGAGGAAAATGGCATTGATAGAAGATCAAAAACCAATTTTAATGTATTTAGAGATGAGCTGAGGATATGATCATATGTTTGAGGTTGTTCTACTAATCTTGCCGAGATGCTAAATTTGAGGGTGTTGAATTACTGAGAGTCTGGGTGGTGTCCAGAAATGAGCAGCCATATCTTCCAGCTGGAAGCCCCCTGCTTCTTCCTTCCATTGATCATCTCTTGCTTGTCTAGGTTGCAATTCTTTCACTGCTTGATACTGATGGCTACTAATCCTCCTTCCCTTTCTTTTTGCGGGGCTTGTCTCTTCCCTGTCCTAGTTGCTTTCCTTCACACTAACTGAAATTGATAGCTTCTATTTTGGTTATGAATTGTGTAAACCAACTCTTCCCCTTGTAGCCACCAATGTAAAAAAGGTGGGGAAGGGGAAATTGAAATCAAATTTATGATGTATGTCGACTTAGAAGAGAGCTTTAGATATAATCATATGCTTAAAGTTATTCAAATGATCTTGCCAGCATGCTGAGTTTGAGGATTTTAATGTTATAGCATTTTCTAAAGGGGTGGGAAGTATCTGAGAATGTGCAAATGCGTCTTGCGGCTGGCAGCCCCCTTTGCTCCCCTCTTTCCTGGGGATTCTCTTGCCTGCCTAAGTTGCAATTCTCATGTTGCCTGATATCGATTGGTTTCCATAGGATGCTTAAAACTTCACTAAAAGCTGAAAAGTGAACCAGGAGACAACTTTGATCCTACGAATTTCATCATTTATCCAATCCGAAAAACAGTGGGTACTCCCATTGCTTAGGTTGGCTATAAATACTCTCCTTGCTAAAATTCCCGTACAGCATTTCAAGGGGATTAATCTCTTTTTTTGGGGTAAATGTAACCCGGAATTTGGGGGGCATACATCTCCATCGGGAGATGTACTTGGTACATCTCTTATCTTTGAATAAAAATTCAATGGTAGAGATTTTAAAATATAAAAAATTTATATATTGGATTTTTATAGATTTTTTTTTATAATATTAACATTGATTAAATATTTAACCCCAATAGTTAAAAAAATGTAAAAATAATTAATATATTTTTTTTAAGTTTAAAATCTTGTCCGTTTGAATTTTTTTTTTTTTTTTCAATTCAACGAATGAGGTGGAGATACATTATCCCCAAATCCATGTAACCCCCTCCTTTGTCCAAGATTGAGAGTGACAATATGAAAAAATAGATTGACAATAATAGCATTTGACCATTGTGCCTTGGCCTAATGTGTTTGCGTGATTTGCTCTGATTTTCATTTGGCCTATTGAGCCCATACCTACAGGAGCCTGAAGGCCACAATTGCGCCACCACTTGTAATTCTATTTACGTCTGAGCAGATAGCTTGATGCGCTTGGGTCTGTCACCCCCTCATTGTGAACTTGGTATTAGGCAAGACGAGCCGTTGAACTGTTGTGGTGATTTCTATAAATTAGCAGTGTTGTGTAAGACTGATCAGCTGATCTTGCATTTCACCACACCCTGGGGAAAAAACACGGCCCTCTTTGAAAATTGCAGTAGGAAAATTTGGGTTTCCTGGTATTCTTAATGTGCAGCAGGGTGTGGTGGGATGATGAGAACTTACGTCGCTGTCTATTTCCATTTGCCAGGGTAATTGTTGGTGCTTTTGACATTGTCTCCCCGTTATTTATAGCTGTAACTCATCCTCGTGTATTTATCAATCCAAGTGTAGAGATTGGCTGCATGCGAATGAATTTTATATGATAGTGTGAAGATTGGCCGAATGAATTTTATATGTAAACATTTTCTAGATATCTCCAGAAGATATAAGATGGGAAGGTGAGGATTCTGGAATCTCCCATAGGGGTGGCCAGTGTGGACCAAGCCGCAGATTTAAAAAATCCCGAGGGAGTGCCTTTTCTGGTGCTGGAAGGGGTCGAGGAACCTCAAAGGGACAGCCCAAGAAGGATTTGCTTCTATCGCAGAACGGCATTAAGAGAAAGGCAGCGGGAGATATTGAACTACTACATACTGATACTCTAATTAAGGAAGTAAGCTCCCACGTCCCACTTTCTTCTCTTCTCTATTCCTCCAAGAAAAAGACATTGTCTGCACTTCTTGGACTCACCTTTGTTTTGCCACATTTTCGTGGATTTTAACAGGTGGAGAAAATATTCAGTGCTAGTCATCCAAACCCCGCAGAAGTTGAGAAGGCGAACAGAGTGTTGAAAGTAATGACAGCAGCATCTGTCAATGTTATTTTTGCAGCAGTTTCTTGGTGTAGCATTCTAATCTAATTAACTTGCCTCGCACAGGATCATGAACAAGCATTGGTCGATGCAATTGCTAGGCTTGAGGATGCCTCTGACGGTGAAAGTGGTAATAACCAACTGCCTTTCTGTTGTATAAATCAATAAGGACCCGTTATCTCTTTCTTTTCTTCTGCTATTTTTTTTTAAGTTCTCTTTCAAATATGCTGATGTAAATTATTATGGGTCTGTGAACTTTCAGTTCTTTTTCCCAAGCAGATTTGGTGACAAAAAAATGACTCTCTCTCTCTCTCTCCCTCCCTCACACCCACCCACACACTAAAGGAAGGAACTCCATTTCCAAGTATGATATCTTGTATTCGATTCCTATGCTGCCTAGAGTTGTACCCAGCATGTGGCATTCTGTCCTCTGTAGTTCCTCACTATAAGTTGCAACCGGTGAATCACAAAAATGTTGTTGGACTTAATGGTCTGACCTTGGATTACCTCATCCGGAAGATTGTAAGATTTTTGGGCAAAGTTTTAGTTGCCTGTTTGGATAATTGGTTTGCCTCGTGTAAAACCATTGCCTTGCAAATATCATAAAGCTTTGTCCCATATGATATTTATGAGTTTCTGTATAATCCAATTTCTGGTTTGTTGAAAACAAAAGGCTTTAAAACCACGTAATAATACTTTTAAACTTCGCAAATAAACCAGATGAGGCAGACCATCGATTGTCTCAAGGGCATCCAATGGACCCAGAACTGGATTGGAGAAAACGGCACCGTGTTGAAATGGGTGAAGGTGGGGGAATCGAAAGTCAAAAGGCGGTTAAAATTGCCAGGGAAGGCAGAGTTGCAACTGACAAACGGCAGGATGGAGACGCTATGTGATAGACGTACACACCCTGTCAGCAACTATGCGAACCAGGGCTTGTGTAATTGTTAGCCCCGTTAGGTAAGATGTAGATTGTATTCAATCCTGTTAATGTAATCTAGCGTCAGCTAGAAGCAGCTTGGCATTTATCTGTAAATTTAATTAGCCTGGTAATTGATCTAATGGGAAATGCAGTTCAAATTGATGCATGCTTCCTCATCTTTTGTAATGAACCTAGTTCAGAGCTCGTTAACATTATGTGAAATATGTTATTTTTTGTAGACTTGTTATTATACAAATAAGCAACGATAAATGGCATTGCACCCTATCGACCACCACTGACCACCGCCTCAGGTATTAATAGTATACATGTACATTTCACAAGCATACACGTGCATATCATGGACGGTTGTTGTCACAGGTATTACCTTTATTAGTGATGGTCAAGGAGCCTCAATATCCCGGCCCCTACTTACCTGCTGTTGCATTAGCCTCAATTTCGACAATGAATCAACAAAACAGTTCCACCATCTGAGCATCAAAATCTGGCTCTTCCGTGTGGGAGTGGCTGGCTCCTTCAATCAGATGGGTCCTGCAGCTGCTTGACGCCTGTGAAACCATCATGCGGGCCCATAACAAAAAGCTTTGGTAAGATTGCTTTGTGATGCCCCCAAAAGAGGATTAAGTCCATCAAACTGAGATGGTACCCTCTGCTCACAGATCCCATAACTTGCGCAAACTGATCAGACTGCAGAGGCAGCAATTAGCTCACCAAGTATAAATAAAAGAGATGACCATGTGATCACCTCATGACATTGGCAACATTGACATGTCTCGTATACATGTATGTATATATTTTTGTAAACAAAAATTCTGATCCATAAACTGACAAAAGATAGCAAACCAATTCGTTGGCACATGATCTTTTTAGCAGATGTAATTGCGGTGTGTGGTATATGGATGCTATAATAATTGAGGAGACTTTTCCATCACTCGTGTAAGTTGTGAGGAAGGGGTTTTCCATCGTACGAATTTAAATTGTTATTTCAGTGTCAATACCTAAATACTTGGAGATGCGTGCACTAAACATGGAAATTGTAAAAATCCTCGAAAGGTCAATGCCCAAGTAATCAAATTTTGAGAACTTGAGAATTCCTGGGACTGCCAAACTTAGTGTACCAAAATTTCAGAGCTGAAGTATCTTGTACCGTGAAAAGAACCGAGGAATTTAAACGTTGGACCAAGCAGCGGAGAGTCCTAAAAGGCCTTGTAGACGCCAGATAATTGAATCAAATCAATAAAATGTTACAAAGACCCCAAAAGAAGGGACAAACGCACGCTTCAAGGTAGAGCGCTTAAACTGGAGGCTGAAACGTATCCGGCTAAGATCAGACCGAGAACTGTGAACGCAACAAATTGGCTCGATCCTGCTAATCATACGTCAGAAGAACACCGTCTTTCTGACCAAGTGTTTCACAACTTCAGAAATAATTAATCCCCAATTTAACAGATCTCAACGCCCAATTACCCGAACCAAACCAAACCAATCATAACCTGTCATTACCAACGCTTTCCACAACCAAGCCAACTAACGAGCAGTTGAAAAAGAAAGAAGTTGCCCCCAGGAAACAACCGATAAAATAACAGCGTAAAATAAATTGATCTAGACAAAAAGGGGGTACCTGCAGAAGAACCCACGAGCACAATCCTGTCAACGGATAGATTTTCACAAACCCATTTGCAGACGGAAATCACATCCTTAATTTCGGCAAAGCCAGTGAGAGAGGGTCTTCCACTTGACCTGCCAACTCCACGCATGTCAAGGTGACAACCATCTAGCTACTATATGCTAACCCAGCCCTTGAGAGAGGCCCCGACAACCACACCAAAACAATGGTTAAGTTGTCTCCGAACTCTCCAGTGGGCTTGAATACAGGCGCCCGGAGAGTAACCCCGTCGCTGCTACAATGGCGGATAACTCTACTGTACTTGCTGGACATGGGGGTTTGTGAAGAGACAGAAACTTTGGAGAGAATCAGATAATAATATACGGCCTGAGTGGGTCATTGCAAAATTCGGGCAATCCATTTTCCCTTCTAGGGTTTGGGGTGAGCCCATGGCACGAATCTAAGAAAATCAGCAAATAGAACAAGCCTACAATCGCAGCAACTGCAATGCGGATCGTGAAATTGGGTCCTAAAATTTGAATTAGAATTTTATTAATTTCGATTTTGCTATTTTGGTAAATGGAATTGAAATTTTTTATTTTTTTATTTTTGTTTTTTAGAATTCAGGAAAAATATTTGATAATTTGTTTTGCAAGTTTTAGTAAAGAGTAAGAAATTATAATTTAAGAATAAAATTTTTTATTAAATAAATATGATCAAAATTAAGATCAAAAAATAAAATTTATCCATACCTCTGGTCGGGCAGAGTTGGACCTTACATGGTTCATTATTTTATAAAATCACATTGAAAATTGTCTCAGAAATTAATATTCAAAGAAATAATATTTTTTTTAAAAAAAATTACATTAAAAAGTTAATATTTAAATAAAAAATATTTTTAAAATTTACTTAAATTAAAATTTGATTAAAAAAATACTGCTTAAAAATGGATATTTGAAATTTTTTTAATATTCAACACACATGTTATTTAGCTCAAAACCCACGTTAGTTTTGTCCTTTATTCAAATTTGGCCGAACCAGGAAGGATCGACACGTAATCATTTTAATTTTAAAAAATATAAAAAATAATATTCTATTTAAAAAATATTGCCTAAAAATAAAAATAAAAATATCTATATAGCAGTTTTTCCTAAAAACTTGCAAGTATTATTATCAATTATTCCATTTGCAATTATTTATTAGATCGTATGCCATTTTTCTTTTGAAATTTAGTACCTTGCATAATTTAAATAAAATAACTTTTAAATTTATCCACTTTTATTTCAATATAATTGAAATCAGCTTTTTTTTTTTTTTTAATGTTTAATTTTATTTTTACCGTCTAAATGAACCCTGTGAATTTCAATTAGAATAAATATAATTTGAATTATTAGAGCGTACCTACTAAAAAAATAAATTCATGGAAAGATCCTCGGGGCGAATGCCAACTACTCACCCATGGGTTAGCTTCTGCGAGCCAAACTCCAATACTATGGCCAAAATTAAGAATCCAAACCCGTCAAGACTAGACCCTCTATAGCCGAAGTGAAAATGGCTAGCTAGAAGGCCAATTTGGTTTAAAATTAACATCGCCCCTCGTCATCATTGCAAAAATAAATCAACAAAATATGGTAGAAGCAAATTCCACGATGAATAACAAAGATTTTGGGTTACATCCCTTTAATAAATATCGTTTCGGGCTTATCTATTTTTGTATAAGCTCCACAAGTGAGGAACAGAACAGATAATCTCTTATAAAGTATAAAATTATGTTAACATTAATTAAAAGGTCAGTTATCTGACTTAATCAGTTAGTTACTCATAAAAATAATTTTTTTAAAATTTTAGATATACCTCATTCAACTTAAATTGCCCAATTAATCTTGTTTATTTTTTACTTTTTTGAGATAGAAGTTTTTTTTTTTTGAAAAAAAATATATTGGCAACATCTAATTTTTGTACTAAATTTGATGAATAATAAAATGAATGGGTGGCTACAATAGCAGAAAAATTATGTAAGTTTAATTATCTTAAAAATGCTCATCAACGAAGGATTTAGAATCGGCTCTGTCCGCAAAATTCTTGACCCCTAAAGAAAGAGTGGCATTAAAATTACTTGAATCAAGTTAATTTAGAGGAAAATAACAAACCATCAAAAAAATTCAAGGACATACAAAGATCTATTTCCTACTTGAACTGAGTATCCAAGAAGGAACTAAGCTTATTGCGAGGAATATTTCTTTGAAGTCGCTTGACAAGCCCCATGCAATAAGCCCATAGCTTTTCAGTGATGCACTCGGCCGTTCTTCTTAAACTATACATGAAATAAATATACTTAAATCATACAAAATTATGAACCAATGATTAATAGTGGCTTCAACAACAATAGAGCGACTAATTAAAATTCAGATTATGTATATTTTTATACAATAAAAAATTATATACTACTATTTAAAATCTATAGATGAGTCACCATATATATAACTCTATATATTGGGCCAAATACCACTTTTAAGTTATGAATGATAGATTTAAATCTCGATTATCATTATAATATATTAGAGTATGTCATAATATATCATTGTTAATTCTCTACAATGATCTGTACATAATTAAATAAAAAACTCTATACAAATACAAATACATCATTTATATTTCCTCATATCAGAGAAAATATTATTATCTTTTAACTTATATAATTTTTTTATTTATTAAAATAAGCAACATGCAATAAATTATAAGTCTTGTAGGAACATAATATGCAATTTTAAAACATACAAAACCTATATTATATAATTTATAAACATGTAGAAATTATTTATTACAAAAATTACATAAAATTAGTATAGTTAATATAATTTTATCAATTCACTTTAATTAGAAGGCGTACGGGAGCAATAAGTATAAATTCATAGTATAAATAATATATATCTAAAGATTTAAGACATATAGAATTATATATCTAAAAAATAAGAACGGATATTTAATATAATTTAATGATATACATGAGTATTGTTATAAAAAATTAGCTTAAAAATATAATATATATAAAATAAAATAATATATTTTATAAAAATTACATGAAATAAAAATGAGTGTACATTTCTGTGAGATATGAATATTTTAGATATAAAATTATAGTATGATAAATATTTAAAATAATAAATACTCATAGAGATTAAAAAAATAATAACAAAAAAAAAATGAATGAATTCAACTTAACTTAATTCACAAATAATAAGAGGTTAAATATAAGTGCACGCTTTACTAATATGTATGCATTAAGAGGGGCTAGCATACCATTCACATGATAGAATTCAAGTTTTTAGATTGTGTATTTAATTTAACTCCTTAATTAATTAATAATCATGATAATGGTATAATCGGTCTTAACTAATATTTTAAGGTACTAAAACTAATTACTTTGTCAATGATATAATTATCAAAATACCATTATGATATTTTTGAGAATCAAACTCAATCAGATTTTTACGAGATTATCCTAGGCCTGTCTATAATTAATTAGCTCATTAATTATCTGTATTATTAATCCCTTTTGTCAAATAGATTCGAGTTAAAATATTAGAGTGTTATAGCATAATTTTAATTAGGAAAATTTACATTTATGATCAAAGTCTATTCCTCTGTGAATGGACTTGGTAGGAATGCCAGGATCTTTAGGAGCATTGAACTCAACAAGCAAAAATGTTTGAACAGTTGAGTCATCCTTGCCAACTAGAAGGCAAGGAGACAAGTGATTCTTCTCCGATGCAAAAACCTCCCTCAACGGGATTACTAGAGAAGCTTACACTCCAAAAGGATGGCATCAACATGCTCTAATCCCTCAGCCCGAACTGGGGGAGTGGTCACATCAGCATCCAAAATGAAAGTAAGACGATTGAATGGACTGTCCTTGTCCAAATCAATGATATGGGCAGACCTTTAGACAATCTCTTTCCTCTTCTTCACAGTGTGGGATGTTGCTGGCTGCATTGCCCCCATGGACGACATAACACCTAATGACAAATAAAACTTTGATCGTTAGAAACCTACCAATCCGATGGCATATATTTGTATACAGCTTGACTAAGTTAATTTTCTACTTACCAAAAAAATCATACACATGTACTATTCCTCTCTCTCACAGGACCAAATTAAGCCAAGTTTATGTTATCCAATCTATTAGATAGAAATCGATTGTCTGAAATCTTAATAAAAAAGAACACATCATTCCAATTCTTTATCAAGTCAAGTTCCCTCTACTAAATCTAAATTTTTTTGAATGGTTTTGGGAGATCTACTCCCACTATTGGTTAAACCTAAAAATGATTTTAACAATACAAGTATCTAGCCATTCATATGCTGTCTAAAGAAGACGCACAATGCCACTTAATAGCAAATGGTATTAGGGTAGAACCTCATGGTTGGGATTCGCAAGAGAATCCATTATTTCCATGAACCCCTTTACGATGGGGAGGCAAAATCTACTTTTAAAATGGACTTCGTATATAATCATAGAACCCTGATAAGTGCATAAAGCCCTACCTTTGGGGGTGTTGGGATAATATGAGGAATGGCGGGAGGATTATTGTCCTTATTATAAAGAGAAATGATGTCTAATTGAGACAATACAGAAGTAATATTAGCAATGTCAAGAGTGACTATTCCTTCGTATCAACATGATGTCATGAACGAGTGTGAAAGACAAATTTAGAGCTCACTGGACTTTCAAATCACGAACGAATCAATTGGGAAGCTTGATTATTCACTCCAAAATGTTTGGTTCAAATAAGGCTAGAAACAAGCACCAACAAAAATTGAAAGATTGTCTAAGAGCCAATAAAACAATGATTTAGGCTTTTAAACAAACCAAAGTGAAGCCCAATCATTCAAAAGCACGGGTCACATGGAGTGGGAAAGAAAAGCCTTTCTAAGGGAAGCAGACACATTAAATGCACTACCAACTAATCACCTTAAGCTCAGAAAATCCATCATGATGCTAATATCACACAATTTACTTCCAACTAGCAATTTTATTCAGGTAGAAGCGGTGAAATTTTACTAAACCTAACAGGAGGATAGATGGCACCCTCAAGAGCTAAATTTTGACTCGTATGATGATCTCGAATATAGAAAAAAGCTTTTACCGACTTAACTTTATAGATATTGAGTTAATTTCATGTGAGGGTTTGGTTCATCAGTGGGCCTAGTTTTCAAAATCTTCAGCGTTCAGTTGTCAACAACTAAAGTTCATCCCTTGGCCTACCAATCATATATGGTCGAGTGGTGAGTAAGCCACAACCGGGTTACTATTTGATTAAATTCCTAAACAACCATGTTTGTCCAAAAGGGCATATGTTGGTTTAAGAAGGTAAATATGACATGTGTTCAAGAACAAAAAAAAATATGATATCTTATTAACTTTTACTTAAAATTTTGTACAAGTTAAATTTTTGGTTAAACATTTCCTCCCCGGACCAGCACCAAGGAGTAAGGTGGCACCGCAAGCGTTTGCAACCAGTTTCTCCCATCGAATATGCTAGTCCTTCCGGCAGCATTTCTTTGGTGTAGGTTGGGGGTGAAGTTGGGTATCACCTTCCCTGCAACCGATAGTACCTGAGCCACCATAAGGTCCTAGTTGACCAACGAATTGCAACTACAATCGTTACCTGGGGACAAAAAAATGAGGAGCCATCCCCTAGCATTGCATTTACACCTATAGCCCTAAGGGATCTAGCCGGGTGGCATTCTAGGCCATCCTTGAGCCCGCTAACCATTCTCATAGAGATGAGTTGAATAACAAGAGGGCCCATCGGGCCATCCATCGTCACTCTTCGAATAGGGCCCACTGGCATGCAGTTCCTACCAAGTTTTTGATTCAAAAATTAATTTTATTAATATCTTATTCCTTAATTAATTTAAATCGAATTTTATCTTTAAGACCAAAAAGTTAATTAATTATTTACTTTACCGAGTAAAAAAATTCAAAACGAACATCAAGATGCAAACCAACAAATGTAATACCATTAAATGGCTTAAAATAATAGTAATCAAATCATAGGATCCAAAAATTATATATAAAAGTGAATTTAAATATCAAAAATTATATGATCTTAAATTACACGTAAAAAAATATATATTAATTAATATTTGAGTATTTATACCATAACATAACCGAAATATTGCTTAACTATTACAATTCCATCATCATTATAATCATTCATCAACCCGGTACAATATCAACCGAAATAATTAAAAGTTGAAAGATTAATATCTTAAAAAATTAATTTATAATAAAACATTTCTTAAAATCCAATACCCTAGATTAATATCCGAACAACAAATTTTTCGATTTGAATCTCCTATAAGTAATCTAAACTCGTTAATATAAAGAGTTAGCATAAATAAAAAGACAAGAATAAATATAATATTTAGTAAGATATATATTTTTTTTATATGTTGATATATACTCATGAAATATATTGAGTAATGGCATGATCGAAAATTTGAAAAGTCGACAATATCTTTTGCGTTTTTAATAAATCATGCGAAATTAAAAACTAATTATCAATTATTCTTAATTATACAAATATATAATCATGTCAAAATTTATATTTTTAATATCAAACTCGCCAAATTGTATAAATATATAATTTATACTATAATCATGCCAGCACAAAAAGAGTGAAGTATTGATGGTGGCTTTACTAATAAATAACAAATATCAAAATTTAGATTATAATTATTTTTTATAATCCAATACCAATCACTGCTATTCATGACATGCAGCTGAGTTGTCTATCTATAATACATATAGATGGAAAGAGTGTTGCTTTTTTTACTTGTAAATGATAGTTTTGACCTTTAATTTATTGATAATATATTAAAATATATCCGAATATATTTTATCGATTCTCTATAATGATTTATAGTTAGGCAAATCGAGAACTCTATACAAATATGAATATATTTTTTTAATTTTTTTATTTAAGAAAAATACTCTTTTTATCAAAATTTATGCAAAATTTTTTTCTTTATATTTTATTAGATATGTGACATACGGTAAAATCATGAGCACGCAAAAATAATAAAATAAAAATTGAGGTCATACAGGAGTTTAAATATATTATATATAAGATCGTAAAAACTATTATGTACAAAGAATACGAAAAATAAATATAATTTAAATAATTTTATATGAGCAGTTATATGAAAATTTAAGACATACATAAATATATATATATAAACTTTGAAAATATGTAAGAGCATTAAATAGAATTTAATGATATGTAAGAACATTATTACAAAAATTTAATATTAAAATATAATTTATATGAATTTAAAATATGAGCTTAGTAAAATCACATGAAATATAAATGAAATCATATATATACAAAGTTTAATCACTTTATATATAAAAATAACATATATATGAATATTTTAAAAAAATACTTAGTGAGATTAAAAATAAATAATAATAAAAGAAGAAACGATTTGGATATACTTACATTTACTTAATTTTATCTAAAGATCTATTGGTTTCTCTTTAATTTATCATTTTCTTCTTTCTCATTTTTCTTTTTTTCTTTTTTATCTCTTTTCTTTTTTTCTTTTATTTCAAAACTTAATTTAGAATGACTCAAAATCAACAAAGTGGTATAATTATAGAAAATTAGTATATGAGCACCAATTAGGCTTTGATTAGGCATTGAGACATAATTCACATCACGCGTGCAAATATTTTATCTTAAAATATACACGTGTACCTTTCAAGTGTACATTAGATGTAAATATTCTAATTAAAATGTACTCATACGTTGGTTAGGTATTGGTCAAGCCCCACTCAGCATAACTTAATCTAATCCAAAATTTAAATTTTAACCTGAAATCTCAAGAATTTATCAATTTAATTAAGTTAGTCTTTATTTAAACAAAATCTTGGGATCTATATCTTATAGTGCCACCTAAAAGGAGAAGCTAAGATAATTTCTTATTTAAAAGAAAAAGAATCTAAGGCAATATTCACCATCAAATCCTTACAAGGTACCTTCATAGATTATTCTCTCACTCTTTCAACTAGGACAGATGATCCTACAAATGAATAGGGATTCTAGAAGCCTAGTAAGCTTCATTGGTAACAAAAATCAAAGGCTATGAGTGAAGAAAACCTAAGATTGACTTACCTTTATATAGACAGTAAAGCAAACTAAAAATATTACGTTTTGAGTGATTATCTTATTCACTGCTTGTAGCTATCATGCAAACCTAATGCAGAGAATCTCTATAATAAAGATCGATTAAAACACAACAACTGAGTGGCATAACCACTATAATATAATGATGCAAAAATCCTACCTTTTATCAGGAAGGAAAACCTAATTTGCTGGAAAGAATAGGCTGACATGGAGGACCTTACTTGACATCTCACAGTTTGGTTTTGAACTTTAAAGTTAGGAGCTAGTATTTGGTCCAGCATTATTTTAAATTGATTTAAACCTGTCAACCAAATTCAATGGTATAAAATGGGCCAAGAACTAATAACTATAGACCAATAAAGACGAGTCCAAAGGTGGCTCAATAGATCATGATTCAAGGAGTTTAACAACTTAAACCAAGTCAAAATCCTAGTAGCCTAAATAAATCGATTGGATTACTTGACGATTAAAATTTTATGTCTAGACCATATCCCGTGAGATAGTACACACGGAACTAGAGAGGTGGGTAGAAGAATGAATGGTTGCTTTATCAAGCGGTAGAACAATATCTTGTACTTACCCGATATTTTGTGCATTAGTTCGTCACCCTTCAATTATGCATGATTATCACAATCTAGCACGAACGACACTTTTATGATGCATGTCTTAGAAGGTACATGATTGTTACTGACTTGAATTGCAAATATAACCCAACTTTTGGGTCGTAATATACAACACCATTGTGAGAGAACCGATTATTGGTTTTCAAGTCACTATAAATATTAACCTTCTTGTTAAAGGGAATCAAAATTCAAGAGAAAGAAATTATTATGATTAATGATATCAGAGCATCCAATCACTGGCCACTGATTACTATAATCTCTATGATTCAATTTAGTCTCGTAGTATTTACTCTGCATGAAGAGGCCAAAGTTTGCCATTCAAAATGCATTATCATCTTTACGAGATACTTAAAGTGCCTAGTCTTTGATTCATCTACACGCACTCTCATTTTCTCTCTCTCCCCTTATTCAATTGTTAGATTTAAAAAACCAACTTCATCATTTTAGGTTAAATTGGGGAATGAGTATCAATTTTTCTACCACTATCGTTCTATTTTAATACAATGTAGGATTTGAGTTAAAACGTTTAAAATTATGGTTCGAAGTATCTCAAATTGAAATCCAAATCCAACGTCTACGTTAATTTTGTTGATTCTTTTATTTTTTAAATTCTTAATGGGTTATATATATACATACATAAAGAATTGTAATTGAATAGTAAAAGATGGGGGTAATAGTATCTTGTTTTTAAAGTAAGGCATAGGTGCCCCTCCAACTTTTGGCGCTGCAAGAAGAACGCCACCTCACCATGGACAAAATAATTGCATAATGTTTGCAAGCGGCCTTTTTTCTAACACCAACATAAACAGAAAAAGTCCAGGATAATAGCTTAGGTTTTCTTCTAGGGTTTGCCTCGTTTGTACGGATAGGATATGTCATGTCACAAATGATCTTCTAATCATAAGAGAACTAAATAAATTATAAACAGAAAAATATACCAACACACCTTTGAAATCGGGAACATTAAAAACTGTTCGGATGTTTAAAAATCTCATAACTATTTTATACATATGCATAACTTCTTCTTCTTCTTTTTTTTCTTATTCTTTTTAATTTTTCTATTATGGTTAATGCCAGGTCAAGCATGCATAGGGGATACTTTACGAAATCCTTGTCCATTTAATGCCCCAGTAATTTCATTTTAATATAGGGCTAATAAACTTTGGGAAAACACTATATATATTTTTATTTTTTTCTCTCAAATTTCAATTTGTAGTTTAAAAAATTATTCTCAATTTTTTTATTATTAATCGTATAATCTTACATTTAAATTAAGATTTAAATTTCTCCACTCATATAATAATATATAAAATATAGGAAAATCAGAAGCGTAAAAAATTGAATACATAAATTTACTCGGACTCGTATTAATAAAAGCCCATCTATTAGACTTCGAATAAACTTAAAGGCCCTGATTTTATATTAAAAAATAAATAGTACGATTTTTTTTTTTTAAATTAAGAATCAATTTTGATCTTAATTTTTTATTTTTTTAAAATAAAATTGAGAATCTTAAATTTATTTTTTAAATATATGTGTGTGTAAGATCATAAAATAACAAAAAATTGAAATCTAGGGACAATTTTTCGGACCCAACTTCGACGGCAGCCATCGCTTTGGACGACACGTTCTGAAAATCTCAGTCGTTGAGATGGCATCTACAGATCTATCCGTTTATTGTGCCTTTTGCGCTCATAAATGGCCGTCGACCTCCTGCGAAGCGTGCAATTGCAATTCGCAATTCGCCTCACAAGGTCGAGATCCGACAACTAGGGCATCGAATTACCCTGTGATAAAGAAAAAGGAAGGAATAGGAAAGAGAGAAAGAATCGAGAATTCAGTTCCTGGTATCGCATGGATTGATTGGACCGCTATTCGCGGGCTTATGTCGCTTACATAATCTCTGGAGTTCCGATCTATTGCTCCCTCTTGATATAAGATTGACGTTCCTTTTGTTTCTAAGTCAGTTTTATTTTCACTTTGGTTGAAAGTTTAGCCAAAATTCGAGGTACGCGGACAACTTGTGGTGTTTCTTGTTGTTCTTGTTTTAGGGTTTGACGGTTTTCGTCAAAGTTTGGTTTCTAATAAGACCATATACGACTAGTCTCTCAGTTGATGAATCAGCATCAGATAATGAGCCATTTGAAATTGATGAGTCATTCTCAATTGATGAATCAACCACAAATGCTGAATCAGTCGAAATTAGTAACGCAGCCGCAGATGGCCAATCAACTGAGCCAACCACAGATGATGAGCCAGATGAATCAATCGCTAATGGTTAGTCAAGCTCAGATGGTTTCTCAACCTCCTATAATGGTTAATCAGTCAAAGATGATGAGTCAGAGTTATCGTAACTGGCCTCAGCCGCCTCCTGACATGCCTCCGATGAACGCTTTGAAGTTTCCGAACCCTTCAAGGAAAGTGTATGGAACAACGAAGCCAGGACGGAGGAATCGCAAGGGAAAGAAAGTTAGGGATACGAGGAAAAATATCAGAAGAAAATATATGGCTATGGCTGGTGGTGCAGGTGGTGCTGGAATTGCTGGTAGTGGTGCTGTTGGTGCAGGCTGCAAGCCACCGACTCTCCATGAACTTGAACGCCATAACCGACTGAAGGCCAGGAGATTCTACCCCAAGGAGTACAACAGAATGGCTCCTTATACCCATGCTCCGAGAAATACAACTTCCTATATAATTCGTGCAAAGAAATCAGGCGGCATCGCATCACTTGTTTCTCCTTGTCCTGTGACACCTGCAGTGCTTCCTACTCCTGTTCTCTCACCTTCGCGAGAGGCTTTGGTTGACATGGCAAAGGAAGAGTGGGGTGTGGACGGATACGGATCTATGAAAGGGTTGATTAGGCTTCGGTCCTCTCCTGGACATGGGGCGGATATGGACGATTATGAGGAAGAAGAGGAAAGCGGGTCTAGTGAGAGTGACATAGAGGAGCATGTGGAGGTTGAGAGGAGGTTGGACCATGATTTGAGTCGTTTTGAGATGATATACCCGAGTAGTGGTGCTGACTACAATAATGGGTTGGAAAATCGTGTGGATGATCAAGACAACCACATCTCACAATTGGAGGAAGAGAATCTGATACTTACGGAGAGGCTTTACTTGATGGAGAGGGAGCTAAGAGACATGAAGAGAAGGTTGCAGTTTCTTGAGAGGCAGAACAAGGTGGTAGAAGAATTCAATGAGGAGGTCATGGAGAATGTGCCTGAAAATGGGAGTGGAGGACTACGAGATGCCCACCTTCTTGTGCAGAAACGTGATGAGGAGGTGGACTTTGCGCCTAGGGAGGAAGAAGCTGGGAAATTGGGTGCCAAAGAAGATAATGCACCTGCAGGCGCTTTAGCAAAGGAAGTTTACCATGTCGAAGCATTGGACAAGGAGGGAACTACTGTGGACGTGGAAGGCGGTGGAAAGGATGTACCCTTATTTATTGAGGGACTCGTGCTTGATGTAGAGGTGGACAAGAAGGATGAAACGCTCGAGAATGAAAAAACGGGAAATCTGCACGGGGCAGAGTGCACATGAGCGTAGTGGGACTGAAAGGATAGCTAACAAAGATTTGGGGTTGGACAGTGAAGGATTGCCAGTTGAAACAAAGGGAGGGAGCAGTAACGGAGCATTGGCAAATGAACCAGCTTGAGATATCTGAAAGATATCGTGTCAGATAAAAGTTGACTAAGGATGGCCAGACTCGGGGCTAAGAAAAGGGTGAACATGACCGGATGGAAAGGTGACCAAGGAATTTTGCATCAGAAAAGAGCATTAGCGACGGTGACTTGCTGAGTCATCCTGCGTTAATGTAAATCTCTGATTAGACCTCCTAAGTTGCCTATGCCCTCCCATCTTTTGTTGAACTTTATAGAAGGGTTAAAATAATTGTTTTTGATGGTCCTAACCCTTTTGTCTTAGCAACCTCTTCAGATTTGTTCTCCTCGCTTCTCTGGCCCGCGTTCTTTTGTCTAGCTCATGTGGGTTTTTTTCTTTTATGTGCATGGATTAGATTTTTTTTTCCTTCTTGTCTAGCTTTCTTTACTGTTTTCTAGTGGTATGTAGCGGGTAAAAAGTGTATGTCATTAATTGGAGATTATGAGATGATGTAAATGATATACTACCCTTCCTCCCACTGACATAGGACTCCAAAGTTTCTGATGTACTATCTTTAAACTGGCTTATGAAAAGCTCTTAGCTTGTCTCCTGCTTTTGCCACAAAAATGCATTTTATATTGAGCAATCTCTGGCTTTGTCTGAATCTATTTTCACTTGGATCATGTGTTTTAAGGGCATTTTCTTTCAAGTCCGAAACAATGCAGCGAGGTTTGTACTTGCAGAAAATATTTCATCGAGTTAATTAGCCTCTGTTGTTGTTCATTGAGCTAATAACTCTGCTCTTGTAAATTGGCTCTTGGATATTTGCTTGCAGGTTCTGTATCTAATGTGAAAAATCTACCAGTATGGTTGACTAGATTAATAAGGGAATCTGCCACAGGAACATAGTGTAGAATTTATACGCAGGATAGGTCTCAAGTCATTTGGATTGTGGTACTTACGGTTATTGTTGTACTATCTTTATGACTAGTTAAAAGGGGAAAAGGTTTTTATTTCAGGCATTTATGTGAAACTTGAAAGACTATACTGTTATTGTTCTTCTTTGACAACGTGCTATTTGGATGATGGAATTGATGTTTGATTTCAGTGATTTATGGAGTTTTTTAGGAAATATCATTTGTACTACGTTATAAATTTGACTTGGTTTTACATTGATTTCAAAGCAATTTTGTCCATATGGGTGTTCTTGCAAATATCTTCATCCCAAGCAAAATGCAAAGTTTGAATGCCCGGGAGGAGCACCTAGTTAGTTCTGTATCTGTGGCTTTCAGTTTCTATATGCTTCCTCTTTCTTCTGTATGTGTGGGAGCATGGTTAATTTGTGGGTGGCTTGGTTTCCCTGTTTGCTGGGGAAGAAGATTGGTACTCTATCTTTGGAATTTCCTGTTCCTAACAAAATCAAGTATTGATTGGTTGCAATCGTGATATTTCTATCTTTTTGATCATTTCAATGTGATGTTGATGAGGCGTCATAGTGGGCTTTTTTTTTCAGTGGGTGTGCTAGACCAAATGCCAAGTATTTTCTGCTTTGTTGGGGTTCTTAATTTGCGATCTCCATTATGTAGTTGGTTAGTTATTTTGTCTAGTGAACCAATCTTTTTGTTCTTCTTACCATTGCATTCGGTTATGAGCCATTATTATCTGGCTTTTCATCAAGATTTTATTTCACATTTATTATGATACTTTCAGAAATCATGTCACTTGGTGGTTGACCTGCTTTCCCAAGCCAGTTGTTTGGGTTTGCTCGTGCAGGTATCCCCATGTTGGCCTATCAAAGAAAATTCAACCAATGGGATGTTTTCTGTATGGGGGCATGTGTTCTCTTTAATATACAATTTGAGAAATCTTTTTGGAAAAGGAAGGTCTTAGCCAAATCAGGCTATCTTTATATGTAGTTTTGGGAAAAGTAATTGCTTCATTTGTTTAAAGATCATGAATCTGCTGTCATGACCGGTTGATTTTTCCCAATAGCTTTGTGGCTGGGCAGATATATATATATATATATAAGCTGTGGCTCAAGCTCCATTGTGGGGGAGAAAGGAGGGGACTTAGGGGGAGGAAGATGTAGGGGGAGGGAGGAGCTCATTGTGTATTTGAGTGCTCCCTCTTAGCTGGAGGTTCTGATGACCATAGAGAAAAATAACTAGTTGATACATTATTTACTAGAAGTCAGAAAGTACTGAAAGTACTTGCTATAGGAAAAAGATTAAAGGTTTTGAAACGTTATTGGAAATGGATAATTGATAACAAGTAATCAATGACTCAAATGTGGGTTATAATGGAAGGCCTTTGCTGCCCAAGGTCCAAGATTGCGCGACTGAGGCCGCCCATCAAGACATGGGCTAGTAGAGTCGCCTGCCAAATGCATCCCATAAGCACATGTCCCGGCATCACCGGCTTATCGGCTGCAGCTCAGTAGACACGCCCATGTGATCACAGTTTATCATGTTGGGCTCGTCAGAAAAGAAGGCACCAATCATAGAGCTCTTCAAGAAGGAAAGGCCAACTGGCCCGCACCCCATGATTTCCTCTACAAATACCTCCTTTCTCCCGCAAAAAAAGGGAGAGGAAGAAAGGCGGGGCTCGAAAGATTGTAGAAGGACTCTTTCCATGCGCGCAAAAATGGAGAATGAGGGAGATAAGTAAGGGCATGCGATGATCAATCTCAGAGCTACCTACCACCAGAGACGAATCCTTCTTCCTTGCCGATCACCAATCCCTATTGGCGGTTGTGCAAGCCTTGCCCCGGCTCCGAGCTCTTATGCTGCGTGGCCGGCGAATACAACTTGTACAGCAGGGCGCTGAGAACTCCTTCTATCTGCAGATGAGAAAGGGCTAGCAGGCGACCTTTCTCTTCATCGTCAGTGCCTTGGAATCTTTTCTTTATCCGGTTAGCCACCTCTTCGTGGTTGCACTCGATTGTCAGCTATTCCTTAGTTCAGTCCTCCATCTCTCTAAGCCGCTTCCTGGTTGGGTGCATCTAGCGGAGCTCAGTCCTCCATTTCACTAAGTCGTCCCATGGCTAGGCACACCCATTGGAGCCTAGTCCTCCATTGAAACTTAATCCCCTATAACATGCATCCGTGCACTTTTTTTATATCATCGCATTTTTCTATCTATTGACGAAGATTTCTAATTTGAGTGTTAAAAGAATATATCGTGAAGCGAGTTCTGTCAATCCTCTAACCTCTTATTTGTTCATTGTGTTGCGCAGGATCCAAATTATCAGAGGTGGAGATTGGACCTGCCAGAGCTTGATCCGTCGTAAAAAGACCAAGAGGCTCCTAATCTGTACAATAAACCGGATTTAAGGGACGCATCAAGCTTATATCTGACAAAATTTTAACTGTAGAAAGAGAAAGAAAAGATGTGAAGAGAGGAAGAATGAGGAAGTAAATTTGAAGCTATTTCAATCATATTTTTGAAAAATCTAAATTAAAGCAAGTATATTTCAGCTCATTTCTTCATTTATTGCTGAATTTTTCAGAATTTCCTTTCTATTTTTTGTTCAAATGTTGATGCATGCTGACTCCCTCTTGCTTTTTAAAAATTTTCTAAGCTCTGTCATGACCCATATTTGTTCTTCCCTTTTCTGTTTTGCCCATCTTTTGGTTGAACCGCGGATTAAAAGCTACGTAGTTTGGTGGCTGGTATCCATTCAAGTTGGGTGGCCTACATGTTGCGGTATGGCGAGAATTCTAAATTTGGTCGACATGTTCTCACACTTGTCAATTACTCATGAAGGGAGACTCTTTCTGTATGAAGGTTGGTAATTTATTTAGCTGAATTTTGAGTAGTTCCACGGTGGTTTCCTTTTTTTATGTTCTCTCATATGCCGGCCCTAAATTTGATGATTTTTGCTACTTGTGCAATGCTTTAGGCAGTTGTTATGCTCTTGCACTTAAAATTTGACAACCCTTCTCTGTAGTGAGTGTGATTTCAGCTGTAGAAGATGCAAGAGTAGTCTAGTAAATGCTGCTGATAGTGGCCAACTGTTATGGACCTTTTATATTGGATAGAAGGCACTACTGCTCCATTAAGGTATGATTCCTATCAGGCTAAATGTTGCTTATGGCTGCCAAATTTGATAGATGCCGTTGCTGGATAGAAGCCAGTTCTCCAGGTCCATGAAGATCTCCTTCTCATTAGAGCTATTCTGAGGGCAATTCGGTGGTTTCATTGACTTACGGTAACTTTATTTGACGCCTTACTGAAACTGACTGCTAAGGTAGATTGAACCTGAAGAAAAGACATTGTTATTATATGTCAAATGATGAGTTTAATTCTTAAATGGACATTGATGTTGGAAGATGCAGATCATTTGGGAAGGTGGACAGTTGCCATAGAGAAACTCTTGCCATTCGTTTCCCATCTGATGATAATCTAGGGTCTGTTTGGGTCCATCAATTAACTGTAACCGCCAGATTGAGTGGTTAACTTGTGGCTCTGAATGATTGCTCTGGAATCGAAGTTCTGTCACATGAATGCGTTTATTGATGAAGATGCATATAGCTGTTGTGTGTTTTTTCTGTGATGCGTTTGTCATTCTCAATGTTAAGGTTAAGTACGGCCACCTGTTGAAACTAAATGCATTGAAATCCCAAATACTATTAAGGTCTTTCAATTTTATTCTATAATGATTTCAGTATAACAACTTAAACGGTTAAATATTATAACAAAACATCAAAATATGTCTTGACCCATTTTATAAATTATAACGATCTTAGTTGTCGGGAGATAAAATTCTTATTGGGTTCGAACGTTAAAACTTAATTCACAAAGTTGAGAACTAATCTCTTCGAGGACTGCTTTTGAACTCTTTGTTTGAACCCTTGAATAAATGATATAGTAATGCATAACGAATAATAATAATCATAAATAAAATCAAAGGATTATAAGTTTGAAAAATATCTATTATATGGTGAATTTTTGTTACAAAATCTCAAACAGATACAAGGACACAATACATTGCAGTGACCAATTTGAGTAATAAAGAACAAAAGATAAAAAATAAGAAAAATGATGGGTAAAATGTCCTTCATAATAATAAAAATAAAGTACCCAATGTTAATAAAAAATAAAACACGATTCAAAACTCAAAATAATGAGTAAATCTTCTTCATCTATCTTTTTCTCTCTTCCTTTTCTTTTTCTCATAGTGTCGTCACTCAATAACTCAAAATGATCACAATAAGTGTCCTAAAATTGTGTTTAGACGATTTATAGTAGAATCGGTGCACGAGCACCCATTAGGTGCCCATCAAGCGTGAACTTAGTGGATAAATAACACATGAGTGCCCCTTTGGCACGTCTTAGTGTGACATTTTTGGACAAAACACGCATATATGCCTATTAGGCATGTATCTGGTACTACTATTTTGGTCAAATGACACACATATTTAATTCAGGTACCTATCATGTGCCATCCTGAAACTTTCCCCGATAGAGCCAAATCTCGCACAATATCGGGCGTGTTGCTGTATAACATGCAAATGGGTGTGAGACTTATAAGGAAGCGACCCAAAACCCAATAAACTTTCCCTTACAACCTTACGGGGCTATCACCATTTTAGTTATTGTTTGGTAAGTTTCAAGCTTTTTCCTTTGTACCACTATTTCCATCATGTCAAATCCATTTTCTTCGGTTTCATCTTTATCAAGCAATGGATACTTTGAATCAACCACGTTCTTCACTCAATGATATTGAACATTGATGTGCTTCAATCTGAAATGAAATGATGAGTACTTGTAAATGTGAATAACACTTTGATTATTATAAAGCATTATATACCTCTTCTTACTTGAAGACAAGTTCCTAGATGAACTTTCTTATCAATAGTGTCCCCTTACTAGCTTCCGTCATTGTAATTTATTATGATTTCATGGTATAGAGAGCTACATATTTTTGCAACCTTGACTTTCAAGATACAACTCTTTCCACAAACATAATTAGGTAATACGAGGTGGACTTTCGAGAGTAAATATTGTCCACCATGTCTGCATCAAAGTAACGAACTAGAAGTGACTTGCTATTTTCAAAGTACAAACACATTTTGAAAGTTCCCTAAAGATATCTCACTATCTATTTCACTGCGAACCAATGTTTGTTTTCGGTATTGGAGAGGAATTGGTTAATTATTCCAACTGCATAAGTTATATCTGGCCTTATACACACTATTGCATTTATTAAACTACCAACGTCCGAATAGTAAGAAACATGTCTCAATGCTGGCTTTCATCATCCGTAGGATATTGTCGAGTGTTCAATTTGAAATGATTGGCAAGTAGAGTACACACTGGTTTGGACTTCTTCATATTGAAGTATTAAAGCACTTTTTCAATATAGCTCTCTTGGGACATCCAAAACTTCTTTGCTTTCCGGTTGCAAAAAATTCTAATATCAAGAATTTACTTTACTATCACCAAATCTTTCATGGCAAAATATTTCCCAAGTAGTTTTTTAATTCAGTAAATTGGGAGGTATTCCGTCCCACAATGAGTCTGTCATTTATATAGAGTAGGAGAATAAGTTCTCTTTCGAGAACATTTGAATGAACATATGGTAACTTGAAATAGCTTTTCGGTAGCCTTGATTTACCATTATAAACTTGAATTTCTTATACTATTGTCTAGAGGTTTGCTTTAGTCCGGAAAGACTATTTTTTTAATGGCATACTAAATGTTCCTTTTTTCAACTCGAAACTCCTCCGATTGTTCTATATAAATTTCCTCCTTAAAATGTCATGGAGGAAAGTCGTCTGCACATTTAGTTATTTAATTTCTAGATCGAAAGTCGCGACTAATTTAAGAACAATCCTAATGAAAGACATCTTCACAATGAGAGCAAAAATCTCTTCAAAATCGATATTCTTTCTTTAGCTGAATCATTTTATAACCAATCTTTGTGCCTTGGTAGTGGATTGTTCTCATCAGATTTTAAATGAAAAACCTATTTGTTCTTCAAAGCTCGCTTACCCTTAGGTAACTTAGTTTGCTCGTAAATGTGATTTTCTTATAAGGATTTCATTTTATCTTATATAGATTTCATCCACTTTTTTTTGTGTTCATCCTCTATTGCTTCATTAAAGCATTTGAGTTCTTTGCCATTGGTAAATAATAGATACTCATCAGCCCTTAAACAAGAGGAGAGTCGTCAATGTCTCATGGATCGTTACTGTGAAATGGTCGGTGTACGTCCAGGAACATTATAATGAACATAATCATGAGTATTAACATTCACGTCAGTATCATCCACATTATCAAGGATGTGAATTTTGCGGTCTTTATTGCCTTCATAATCACCTTGAGCACCACCTTCATCTTAAATTGACATTGGTATCAAAGACGTAGTATTCACATCACAAAATCGATTGTTGTCTTTGTTGGAGATCACTTTTCTACTTTGTCAATATCTCTTCTTCCACGACTGTCACATCCTTTGACCTCATAAGTTTCTTTTTCCATCAAATCATAAAACTCATAGCCAAATTCATATTCCCCGTAATTAAGAAAGATGCATTGTCTCATCTTTATCTCTAGCATGGACCTCTCATTTTTGGTATATAAGCGAAGGACTTACACCCAAACATGTACAAGTAGCCATAGAATACCCTCTTTCCAAACCACACATTGTTTGGTATGTCACCATTTAGTGGGCCATTAGGTAAGATGTTAATTACGCGAGTCACTACATTCAAGGCTTTCCCCCAAACCAACTAGAGAGTTTCGCCTCAAAAAACACACAATTGACTCTCTTGGTTTGTGTTTTATTCATGATCTTAGTTACACCATTGAGTTGTGGTTTTTCGATGGAGTCCTTTGGTGTCATATTCCATGCAACCAATAATATGCATCAAATGCTCCATTGTACTCCCCACCATTATTACGTATCATATAATTCAACTTCTTCCATATTTAGCTTCCAACGAAAGCATAAAAATATTCAAATATATCAAAGGTTTGATTCTTCAATTTCAAAAGATACACTCACAATTTTCTTGAATAATTTTAAATGAATGTTATGAAGCAGAGTGTTCTATCAAGTGTCTTTACTTTAAGAGGACCACATATGTTGGTATGATCTATCTCAAGAAGATTTGTCTTTTTAATAGATGAGTTTTCATGAAAAGAAATTCTTTGTTGTTTCCTGTCCACACAATGAGTGTATATCTTCAACCTTACATCATTCACACCTAGAAGGATGTTCTTTTTAGCTAGGCAATTGAGCCCCCTTTTGCACATATGACTTAGATGCATATCTCATAGGTCTAAAGACTAGTCACTCCTAGCCATATGTATGGCTCCGGCTAAAATTGAGGCTTACAACATGTACAAACTAGAAAATTTATTTTCTCAAGCCATCACCAAAGATCCTTTAATGAGTTTCATAGAATGTTTCAAAATTCCTCATCATTAAGGTTACCCGCTAAAATAAGATATACCTAGATGCTTGGGACATGATATACATCCCTAAAATATAACTTGATGCCGTTGTCAATGGTCAGACACATCACCGCAACTCACAATCCGAGGCCGTCCTTTATTTCCCATCTTCAATACTCCAAAGTCACCGGGAGTTTAGGATGTGAAGGTTTTTTTTGACGTAATATAGAGTGACGTACTACCATTAATCATCCAATTGTCTCATGATCAGCCAAGTCAATTTCATCTTCTTCTTTACATTCGAGAAGAATATTAGACTTGATAACAAGTGAGATTATGTTCTCATTTTAGGACTTCTTGGCTTTCTTTTTGTTACCAACTACATTCTTACACTTTTATTTATAGTAGTACTTTTTGGTGTAACCCATTTTTTCACAATAATGGCATTTGAGATTTTGTACTTCGATCTTGACTTGCTTCAACCCTTTTCATCAGATTTTGGGCCTCTTTTGTCTCTTTTCCATGACTCTAAGACCAGCATTTTTGATTGTGAGGAAGTGGAGCTTTGCAATCTTCTCCTCATTTCCTCGTATAGAACTGCACTCTTAACTATCTTCATCTTCAAGGTATTTACATCGTTAAGAGCGGTATTGGCAATGGTGATCCAAATAACTTCCTATGAATCTATTAATGTAGTCAACAACTACAAGCTCAATAACTCATTATTAAATTTGATATCCATGCCACTCAACTGGTCAACGTACCCTTAGAACTCGTTCAAAAGGTTGCCTATAGAAGTGCCTTCTCTGTGTCTCATTTGTATCAAATTTATCAAATGATAAAGCTTATTGTTATTAGTATTGGTTGCATAAAGCGTTTCAAACTTATTCGAAAATGTTTTTGTGGTAGTGCGTCTTATTACGAATATGATTATAAATATTATCATTAACAAATTGTCGAATATATACACAAACTTAGTTCATGTTCAAACACCCATTCTTCATTACATTTTGATATAGATTTTTCTGTAGTAAATATCGGAAGATGTATTATTTAATAAATGATAAATTTTTCATCTTACTCATCTAAATATTATTATTTGAGCCATTCAAGTAAATTATCTTATTTCCACCATCCATGCGTTCAAACAAGTTTTAATATAATAACGACCTTGTTTTGATACCAATTGTTTTGTTTAAGATATCAAAACTTTACTTAAAAAGTCTAGAGCTCATCTCTTTGAGGATCGTTTCCAAACCATTTATTTGAACCTATAAAGAGATAATATAATAATGTACAATAAATAATAACAATCACAAATAATGAGGTGTAAAATTTTACGTGAAAAATTTCTTTAAAAATGGGAAACAAATTCACAGGGCTATAAATCTAAAAAAATCTATTATACGGTGAATCTGGTTATTTAACAAATATAAGGATGCAACACTTAGTAGTGATAAATTCGAATAATAGAGAGTATAAGATAAAAGAGAAGAAAAATGACTGGTAAAATGTGCTTTATAATAATAAGAATAATATCCCTGGTCGGTGGAGAATGAAACTCGATTTGGAACTTAACCAAATGAGTAAATCTTCCTCCTCTTTCTTTTTCTCTTTTTTTCTCATAATGCTGATGCTTAAAAACTCGAAAGGACTACAATAAATGCTTTAAAATCGCGTCAGGACAATTTATAACAAAATCAGCACTTGAGCACCCATCAGGCGCAGACTTACTAGACAAATGGTGCATGGGCGCCACTCAAGCGCGCATCAGACATGATCTTTTTGGACAAAACATGCATGTGTGTCTCTCATGTACGCATCAGATGCTGCTATTGTAGTGAAACAGTACACATGCTTGGTTTAGGCTTCTATCATGCACCATCCTAAAATTTCTTTTGATCGAGCCAAGTCTCATGCAACATCGGACTTGCCACTAGATAACATGTAAATGGATATAGGACTCGTAAGAGAGTGATTTAAAACCCAATAATTCTAACATTGGGATTATGAGAGTACTTTAAAATGGAAGAAATATGACAGCTTCCTGAAAATTCCAAGCTAAAACAAAACTCAACCATCAGATATTTATTGGCTGTGTGTTGGATATCAAAGTTTGCCATCATTGTTGCTTTTGTTGTAACGGGATAAAACTGTTAGCCATCAAAGATATTGGCGTGTGTTGTGGTCTTTAGCCTCAGAGTCCACATAATCAAACAAGATGGCCATGAGAAGTGGTCAGAGTGCGTGCATCACAAAGTTTTTTGTTGCTGTTGTAGCATGAGTCTGCCAGTCAAAAGATCAATTTTTTGTAAATATGAAAGATGTTGCAGAGTTAGAGATAACGAAGCATTCTTCAAGTTGGCCATTTATTTTTTCCCCCGCTTTGTTAGCTGAAGCTTGGAAAATTTGCGTAGCAGTTTTCTTCAAATATCCCCCCTCGTAATAGAGTTTGAATGACAGTAGTCATTGTGCGGTTGGAGGTACTTAAAAATATCTTCAGGACAATCTTCACCTCTCTAATTCTTATAATCCTACAGATTCACTGTCACCATCTTGTCGTCACCATCACACCACATCTATAGCCACCAATGGTGCGTTATTGTAGGGATTCACCAGAAATACGCACACAACTGTGCAATACAAACAAACCTAAATTTTCTGTCAATTATTAACAATCAAATTATTGAACACAAGGAACACACACAACCAAGTATACGAAGTTATACAACAACATTTAATATAAAAAAATCCTTTTAACTCAAAGAAAAACAATTGGATAATATTTGAATAAATTTACTATAAAATAGTGACTAATTACAAATATAATACTTCCGAAAGTCCTTGACTACAATTTAAGTGAATAATGGTTGAATATAACATACTTAATACACCTTACAACTCGCATGAGAAAAATACAATGAGAATAAGAGTAAACAATCGGTAATATGTCTTATAAATAATACTAAAGCAACATATCCGAGTTTAATGAAAAATATAATTTAAATTGGATATCAATTGGATTCCGAAGATCTTTCTCCTCTCTCTTGTCTCCGTCCTCTCTCTTCGTGCGGCATCTCTGTGTTACAAATGCTCTTTGATTTGTTTTACAAATCGTATCAGGATATTTTATACCAGTGTTGGTGTACGAATACCTATCATGCAAGTATGAAATGTGATCCCTCTGGACAAGCCACATATGTGTGCCCTTTAGGTGTGAGACTTGTTGAGATTGGCATACTAGTTCTCTTTGGGCACAGATCAGACACGTTTATTCGGTCCCAATACACATAGACGTCCATCATGCACCTATCAGGCATAGATGTTTCCAATTTGATGGAAATATTTTTCACTCGAATGCACCTTGTACGAACATTACACGAGTCTCTAGTGAACTCCGTTGATCTCACAAGCCTTGCCTGACAACTTTGCTCGAACATGCCACATTCGAATATTGAGCGTCTTTTAAATGACCCATCTATTGGGTGTGGGACTCATAAAAGAGTACATTGAAATCCAACAATTGCCGCCTCAACACTACCTACCATCCCTTTCTTATTAACCATCAAAGTACTAGGGTTCAACACCTAGATTCACACACAACCTGGCACAATGGAAAACCTAAACCTCTTGTCGACCGTCGGCCACCAATTTAGTGGGCATAAGAAATATAAGAATGTACAACGAGTTTTAACGTGGAAAACCCTTCTCAATCAAGGAAAAATTTAGGACAAACTCCGAATAAATTTCCACTATGTAAAATCGGTTACAAACAACCCAATGATAGAATACCTGCAATCCACGATAGTACAAGAAAAACAACTTCTAGAGTAAGAAAATTCTCATTCCCTCTTATCTCTCTATTTTTCTTCTCTCTTTCCTCTCATGGTAGTACTCTCCGTCCATAGATTTTACAAGTGTGGCGGCAGACGGCTAACGACGAGAGCTCCCTTCCGCACTTAGCTTCGTTTCACCCTCCGTTTGACGTTCCACCGTCGTTGCCGTTCGGGCCGCGCCTTTGCCGCTTCCGCTTACATCTTTTGCAGTGCCTGGTGTGTTTTAAAATAACGCCGGCTCTAAATCTCATCTGCTCACTTGGCCCAATTTTGTAGATGATTTGTCACACCAATTTTATCATTTTTTGCACCTTTACCAGTTCCCGCGCTTCCCCAAACGGCACATGGTCTGCATAAACAGCGCATGCTCTGCAAAAACAATTCCCCAACTCTGAAAGTCAATTGCTTGCTCTAAAAAATCAATTACATATACGGTGCTTCCTCAGCCTCTCTAACAGGCTTCTTTCTACCCAGCTGTCCTCTTACAGCCTTGCCAGCTTCGCCTTGGCCCAGACGGCAACTACCGCTCCGACGTTTGCCTACTCCAGCAAATCGGTCTCCCGACATTTGCCCACTCCGGCAAATCGGTCTCTTCATGATTTGCCCACTCCGGTAAATGGTCGCTTTGGTCATTTGCTATAGTCAATTTACAGCACTTCGAATATTGCACTAGCCCTGTGTAATCTTTGGATGACGCGTTCATTTGTTGAGTTACCCATAAGGGAGTAACCAAACCCAACACAAATGTTCTAAGCATGTGATTTTGCAAGAAAAATATTGAGCGTCATTCAAATAATCCGTTTATTAGGTATGAAACTGATAAAAGAGTGATTTGAAAATCGAAGAGTTTCTGCCTCACCACTTCTGCCTTTCTTATCAGCCACCGAAGGTTCTCAAGTATGTGATTAGTCAAGAAAAACAATTGTGATTTTATTGCTCTCCTAGGAAACCCATTCTTCAAACCTAATGTATGCACGGGGTTCTGAAGTTGAGATGCAATCAGTAACTGGAGTTGAGAATACATAGAAAAGAAATTTTATGATGTGTGGACACAATTTTCATTCGCAGTCTTAACAAGCTAACGGTCTTGTTGGACTTGTGTTGGGAGTCCTTCATTATAACCGTATGAGCCAAAAATTCTATCAAATGTGAGAGGGCAACACGAGAAGAAGTATTAGGTCAGCCTTAGCCTTAAAAACTGTTTCGAGTTTTAAACTATTATTGAAGATTGAAATTTTACATCTGTCAAATATTTTTGAGTTGCTACAGATGAAACTGAGCAGCAATATTTATTTATTTATTTGTTATTGTTATTGTTACTTTTATTTTGTGCAGAGTGGAGGATCTTCACGGAGAGTAAACAATAACTTCACAGATGTAGTCCTCTGTCAGGTACCAAACATCCCCACCCGTCTACTCTTCTTCCCCTTTAACCAGTGCTTGCTGGTTTGTCTTGTTTAACGAATAGATTAGCTAGGTCCACAACCTAGTCTAGCGGTGATAGTGATTGGAAATCATAAGTGTCCAATGCTCATGCTTAGTAAAGTCTGACAGAGTCGATAATGATTGGAAATTATTGTTGTCCAATCAATGCCCATGCTTAGTGAAGTGTGAAAGAATTAAAAGAACAACCAGTAGGAACAATATTTTTGGTAAAGTTTGATCACTTCATAGAAGGCTATAATAAAGTGCAAACAGCATCGTCTCCATTATAAAGGCTATAATAATGAGATAGCTTTAAACCAATGAGCCAGTCGTATCTCAACGGCAAATCCCCAAGTTAATGAAAGTAGGTGGTAGTCTGATTTATATGACGCTCCTGGGTCCGGTCCAACCATTTTAGATTTGTCAAACACCGCTAGTTGGCGTCGAAGCTCCGGTGCTCAATTAATTACATTTTGAGCAACATCATTTGTCAAACACTGCTAGCGCTCCATCCGACTTTTCTTGTCACTTCTTTTAATATAATAATACAATTGAGTTTTGCTTGGCGCATATTATTTTACTCATAACGTCGCTAGACTTAAGAGTTATAATAAAATAGATCGTTAAAATTATTTCTGCACAATTTTTTAAAAAATAAAACAAGTACTTGACATCAAACGACGATGAGTTATAAAAGATATAAAACAAGTAATCAAGCTCAAAGTGGGAACTTAGAAAAATTAATAATAATAAAGAAATTTTCTTCCCCTGTTGCCATTGGGAGATCCAATCCTTTCGTTTACAAAACCTGACGTTTACGATGAGATAGATGTAAGAGGAAAGATAAGCTAACGCACGTTTGGCTACGGGGCGAATTGTAGAGAAGGAAATTTTATCACATTATTAGAAGTAAAATTATAGACATTTATTAATTATATGCTATTTAGTTTACATCACGTAACATAATATTTATGGGTTCGTAAAGTTATTGAAGGTTTTTATGCCATTTTCATTCTTTTTTAGATAAAAAAAAAATTCATAGGACTTTAGTTCAATAAAATATAACTAAAGGTGATTATAATTTTATATAATTTTAATGTTCATGTTTGTCCTATCCACTACGTAGACACCTGTGTATTCAAAACAACACAAATATTTTTTTTGGGCAACATTTATATAAAATTTTATACAATAAAATTTTCTATAAAGCTCAAGTCAATAATGCATGACGTAGCAGGTATACTGGACGACGACATCAACCGGTCGTAGGATCTGAGGAATGGGTTCTAGCCTGAACATAACCCCTGGCAAATCGAAAGAGTCCCTTCCCTCCGATCACCGGCATCTTTCTCACCTTTGAGAACACCATGTTCATCCCGAACACCGTAATCGTGCTTCCGTTATACTTCCCCTCCATGATGGCAGAATTCATCGCCATTAGCAATCCGACCTCCTCTTGCGACGCCGACGCGTAGAATCCTTGCGCTCTCCCGATCCATTTCGAGCTCGAACCCGGCCCTTCCGTCAGCGGATTGTCGATCATTGTCACAAACCCGAACGCCGTCGACGTATTCATAGGCGGACTCACTATCGCCACGGAGGTAGGATTACTTTCGTTGACTACGTCGTGCCAGTAGAGGCGGAACTGGCTTAGCTTCTGCTTGTAGAGGCCGAGTTCCTCGGGGGAAAAGGTTCTGGCGAAGCCTCCATTTATCCCGGCGAAGGAAATTGGAAGGAGAGGGAGATGAGAAGTACGGAGAGGGCTAGCCGGGAAAGTAGGAGTGGAAGAAGGCGGGTCAGGGTGTTGGGTTTAGTCACTTTTTTATGGGTGACTCAATAAACGGATACGTTATCGGATCACATAGATTTTGTATAATAATCAGAGTGTTGCAAACTGGTTGCAACAAAGTCTAGAAAGTCCATTTGTCAAAAAAGGCAAATATTAGAGGAGACCGTTTGTCGGAGAAAGCAAATCTCGAAGAATTTTTGGAGAGAATTTTCGGAGTGACAAATTTCGGAGTGAAATTTGTCAGAGTGGAAATCCAGAAGAGGATTTTCAGATTGTCGGAGTCCATTTTCTAGGGATGCAAATGCCGGAGTGAATTTAAGAATCAAAGTGCCACTTGCTGGTAAGGAAATCCGGAGTGAATTTTCGGAAAACAAAATGCCAGAGCGGCATTTTACTGTGGAGATTTGGAGAAATTTTTGAAGTGCAAAGGGCAATTGCAGGAGTAGCCAGTTGAGAGTAGAATCCTATCAACGGTATGTTGATTGGCTGACAGTAGAATCCGGTCAACATGATGTTGATTGGCTGAGAAAGGAAGTGGGGCAAAATGCCGGTTGCGTAGGAATTTCGATTTGGTCAAGGGACAGACGGTCAGCAAATTATGTTGGGCAAAGAGACTAGTGAAGATCAAGAACGTTAAATAATGCCAATGATAGCTTGTCTAGAATGCTAACAATTGACTGTATAGAGTAATTGATTTTACAGAGTAGATAAGTTATGCAGAGCAGGTAGCTGTTATGCAGAGTATGTGTCATTTGTGTAGAGAGCAAGTTGACTTACAAAGCATGCGTGTCTGAAAAAACGCAAAGAGTGTGAGATCGTAGAAAAAGACAGATTTGATGTGACAAATCATCTTAAAAAATCGGGCCATGTGAGCAGATAGATTTGGTATTGGAATCTTTATAAAGAGTACACCAGGTGCTTTAGACAAAGTGGACGAAGGACTGACAATGTGAAGAGGCGAGCGACGATGTGGGTGCGTGAAACCGCGTCCACCGCTTATAAAATCAAAGTAAGTGAAGTACACCTGTAGGTGAGAAAAATGAAAAAATAAAAACAGAGTTAAGAGTGAATAAGAAGTTGATTCAGTTTGCTTTGTCGAGTGATTTTTCTTATTTTATCTCGGGTGTATAGCGAATATTCTATCTTGAAATTTTGTAACCATTTTACATAATGAAAGTATTGTTCAAAGTTTATCTCATAATTTTTTTTCTTTTATTTGTAAAAAAATTTTATGTTAAAAATATTTTATATTTTTTTATTTATTTGTGTCTACTAAATTAATAATTATTAACTAACAAAGGGTTTAAATTTTTACTATGCCTCAGATGAATTTAGATATCGAACCTCAACATATGATAGAAATAGACGCTACGGCGCTTCTGCTGGAGAAATGGAGTAGGGGCGTGCTTTTGCTCTGTTTTTGCGATGGAGTAGAGTGGGGGTTGGGTGGACATTTTCCCACGGAAAGCAATCATTTTCGTACCACCTAATTACCATATGACACCTCATTGAGGTGGCCTCACAGACCGTACGATCAAAAGATGGGATCGGACCTACCCTTTTTATCAAATAAATTTAAATTTTATAGTTATTATGTTAAATATTTTATAAATATTGATATTTTTATAAATTTTTAAAATATTAAATCTAGAAAAAAAAATTAAAATTATCCATATCTGTTAATTATTGGATGAATTAGAGAGCCTAAAAAACCATACATTATGTCACTAGGCGCCAACCTAATAGTGCAAAAAGGAGCTCAATAAACAAGTTTCATTATAATTCGTGTGACTTAGACTGGTGAATTATACAAAATTTCAATGTCAAAATATGATTTTTGAGATGATTAAGACCGATCAGGAGAAGCAAGTTGGAGAGGGCCAAGATCATTAAATAGCCGATTTTTCATACTTAAACAATTTTTTTGCATCCCCAACGACAATCCCATCAAAACTATGGATCAATCCATGATCACCATGATCCAACATGAGAAGCCTTTTCCTATAATACACAATCTGAAACGTGCATCTCTATTGTTGAACAGACGGTCATCATCCGTCACATCTTGATCACTAGGTTTGTAACTCTATTACGGGAAAGACCACTAACACATTGGCTTTACTTCTCTATAAATATTAAACCCCTTAACACAATTATAATCGAAGCATCTAATAATCTCATAATTTGAGAAATGGAGAATCATTAGATCACGAGTTGATTTGTCACTTCTCGGAATTAATAAGCCAAATAATTTAGATTTTATAATATCTAAAAATTTAGGAATGATAAAATAAATATAGTACCCATTAAAAACAACCCAATAGAACCTTATCAAGTCATTGCTCGGATAAAATATACATGCGACCTGTCCTATAATACAGTTGTAAGGGAAGAAGCCAAACAATACAGAAATACGTCCCAAACAAACCCCATCTAGGGAATTAGAAGAATAATTGGTACCATCTAAATCATATAGGTAGTGATACTAAAATGTGCGTCAAATCTCACCCGATTCCTACAGTAGATCCACTTCTTCCACTCTGAAAGGAAAAAAAAAAAACGTGAGCTTGAAACTTAGCAATTATCATATATATATATATATATATATATATATATATATATATAACAAATATTAGAAGCTGGTAAAAATAATCAAAATCCACCGAAGGAATAGAATCCAAGGACAGAACAAATGCCTGATCCCATCACATCGTCTCACTACGACATACTCATAACCAATCGTGCTCTATTGCCTCGGCACATAAAATGAAGATTAGCTGTACCCCCAACAAATGGAGAACCATGGCGTACCCATAGAACGGAGAATCACGGCGCACCCAAATGAAGAATCAAAACCAAAACTATATATCATAATGGTTGCATTTTAGATCGGTGCATCTAAGCTATTTCAAATCATTGGCTCACAACTCGACTATATTTTAGGTCTACAATTCTCGACCATTTTATATTATTGGCTTGTATCCCAACTATATTTTAGGTCTACAACTCTCAACCCGATTATATTTTAAGACTACAACTTTCAACTATTTTATATTATTAGCTCACAGCCTAACTAAATTTTAGGCACATAGCTCTCAATTTTGTTATATTTTAGGCCTACAACTCTTGACCATTCCATATCACATATTGACCCATTCAGGGGCCTCGGATCACCAAGGTCCCACACAAGTTGACCCTCTCGGGTCTCGGATCACCATGGTCCCGTATAATCAACCTATCGGGTCTCAGATCTCCACAAACCGCACATAAATTGGGCCACCCGGGGCTTCGATGGTGCTCATGCATATTAATAGCTCCAGGAACGACAAGATATCCAAATATTAACAAATATGAAATAAAACCCCTAAATTAATAGGTAAATGCATATTCCAAGAAAATATGGGGGATAGCTAAAATGCATACACGAATCATAAATTTTTAAAGTGAAAATAAAACACATTCAATGGAGAAATAGACAAAGGATAGAGTTAGACGATATTTGTCTTGATTTTATACCGAGTAGATCTGAAAAATGAAAACTCTAAGACTTCCAATTACCTCTTTCTCTCGGATCCTTTTCCTCTTCCCTCTCTCTCTTCTTGCTCCACAACGTAAAAAATGGCAAAACCCTAATCCACACAGGTTTATAACTCGACCGGAGTTTGAGCGCCACTCGAGCATTGCTTGAGCTTGGCTCTCTCAATTTTTTCCATTCGAGCTCCACTTTAGCGTGAAAAGAGTTATTAGTTTTAAAAATCAATTTTCACAAAATTTTTTTTTTACAATATATCCTTAATCCAATACATCCAGCAATCCCAAAATAATAAATATACTTGAAATAAATCAAATAAAAATTCGAGTATCACATGATTTCTACAATTTCTAATATTCAATATTAGTCCCACAATACTTAGCTTGCACAAAGAGATATGGATTTTATCGGAACACCCAACTTTCCCACCAAATTTTCTTTTAGTGCCTCATCCTTCAATCTATTTTCTCTTCCTAACTCATTTGTTATGAGCTCTTTGCTAACTTGAATATCACAATATAATATGGGAAGCCAATTCAAATTCTCTAAAACTCTCATTCTTGTTTATGATGTGTAGAGTTTAGGTTAAAAAGTCTAAAAGCCCACTTCAAAATCTTTTTGCCTATAACTTAGATCCATATATATATCATTAGTGTTATCTCTGAAAACTAGCTAAGGAACTCCATCTTGCATAATTTGATACCCGTAATGGTTGACTAATAAGCCTTCATGGTGAACTTTAAAGCTCATATCCAATCGAGTCAAGTTTCTCAAAAAGTTCTCTTCTAGAATATTCCTCGTGATAATAAGAGCCAACTATGCACTCATTTACTAGCAATACTAGACAAGGGGATGTGGCTTTGCAACTTTAGGACATATTTCGGATTATAAAGTTCCTATGGGATAGATTTGAGGACTAACATCATTATGTCAATGTCCAACTCCCACAAGTTTCGACTTTAAGAAAAATTCAAAGAGTAAAAGAACTGCCACAAAAAAACCACAGATGAAGCCTAAGTCACTAGTCATTTATGAAACGTTTCACCGTCCTATTTCAAAGGGGCCCAAGTGTCCAGGCTATGGAATTCATCCGGAATAACCTGGAGGGGGAAGCGGAGGAACAACAACAACCCGACCAATGACTTTCAATAACCATTAGTTTATGAAAAGAAACCATTAGTTTCAATAACAATATAATTTATACAATTTTTTTCCATTCGGATTCTCTTATTACGGGTATGAAAAGAAGTTATTAGTTTTAATAACAATAATTTACTCATGTAATTTCTCTCCACTCTAACTATCTTGTTGTATAAGACTTATTTCAGATTTAGTTTAAAATTATCAACTCAAATAAATTTTAATTAAAAATTAAAACTTAAGAAATATTTTCTATTTTGATATATTCATTAAATTAGGAATAAAATGTTATTAGCCAAATTCATCAAACAAATTGTTATACAACCTAGGCAACGAGCTAATCCAAGTAAAATGAATCATAAACATTGAAGTCATTATAGAACGTATCCTTAGACTACATCCCATTACTTGACTATCTAGATAGTAGGTCTAACCTTTGTTTTATAATGCCAACATAGGCCATGTCTGGCCACTTTTAGGATAGTCATGTAGATCTTACATCTAAAAATAAAAGTTTAAGATAGAATATGAGATTAGAGAGATGAGAAGAGACTAGGTCATAGGGAGGAGCTATTACTTAAACCCATATTAAATGCTTGTCTTCTTCTCTACCGATCGATGAGTTTGACTTTAGAGATACAATATTCTGATAGCAAAGTCAACTTGGTGAGACACCGATCAAAATCCCACTAGACTTTAAGAATCTAGACAAATATGTCCAAATCTAATTTACCTTAGATTAGGATCTATGAAAAAGATTGATAGACTTCTTACTAATTAGTTCAAATATTTTGCTTGAATACTACCTGACATGTCAAGAATCTCGATGGAGATGATGATTCATAAGATGAGCATCATTCTTCAATATCAACCTATCCAACAAAAAAAAATATTTCGTGGAGAAATTGGTCACCTTATGTGAGGAAGTCAAGAAATTGACTAATGCTAATTTCATCTAAGATTTCAAGTACCTAGATTGGCTATTCAATGTAATCATAGTGAAGAAGTGTAAGGAACAGTGGATGATGTGCATTAAAGACACAAATGCAAATAAAATATGTCTCAAAGATAATTATTACTCCCAAGAAGAGATCAATTGGCAGGCTATATATTAGATCACCAACTGTTGAGTTTTATGAGCAACTACTCAAGGTATAATTAAATTCAAATGGACTAGAAAGATTAAAAAAAAAAACCTCATTTATGATGGGCTAAGATTTATATTGCTCCAAAGTAATACCATTTGATCAGAAAAATATCAATGCCACTTATAAAATGCTACTAAATCAAATTCTCAAGTAGCAAATTTGTCATAAAATGGAGGTCTATGTGGGCAATGTGCTAGTCAAGAGTGTGTACGCTAATGACCGTATCAGGCATTTAGCAGAGACATTAGAAAAACCCTAAACTTACTAAATAAAGTTAAACAAAACTAAATGTCTATTTGAGGGTCACTTCAAGAAAGTTTTTGAATTTTATAATCTCTCAATATGGTATAAAAACCAACCTATAGAAAATTAAGGTTATAATAGATATGGAGCAATCATGTTAGTCAAAGACATCTAGTCCCTTGTCCTCGGTCTCAAATAGTATAAGCAAATACATAAACCAAACTTAATTTATCATTAGGATATAACTCTACAACAAATATTATTAGATAAACTCATAATATAAAACAAAGAGTAAGAACCAAATGCCACAATTCAAAAGTAATTCCAAATATTTTATTACTTGCTTATCAAATAACCAAATAAGTAAGGAAAAAGCATCAATAACTGATATTTATAATACCATATTATGAAATCAGAATTGTAGGCACACTGCCCATCAAGTACGATTATCCTAAAGTTGAATTGTTAAGCGACATACAAAAAATGATTACAAATAATTAAATAATAAAAATTCTAAAATTATTCATTCAAAAAAGGTTATTTGTCTAATTATCAAATGCAAAAATACAAATAACCCGATAAGTTAGTTAACACGTGTGTGGAACATAAAGAAGTATACTAATTAAGGATCAGCGATAACCTTATAAATAAGGATTGAATATTAAATATTGGATTATGATTATTTTTTATAGTTCAGGTTATATACTATTATTTATGACTCATTGGTGAATATATTACATATTATTTTCTACAAATATTGTCAAATTTTACTTTTTTGAACCCGTTGATACTGTGTGACATTTAATTTTAAATAATACGTTAAAATATATCCAAATATATTTAATTAATTTTTATAATGGTTTTTATTTAATTAAAATAAAAATCAACATCAAATAAAAAATATATGAATTTTTTGACTTTGAAAAATAAATAATCTTTAGAAAAATAAAAAAAATACTGCATCTCATCATATACTTTCATAAAATAAGATAGATCAAATATTTCAAGAATTTAAGATTACTTGACAAATTTTATGACAACATACTTAAATTAAGATTTAAACCTTAAAAATCGTAGGAAAAAATCTATTTAAACAACAAATAACAATAAACTTCTAAAAAAATTCAACAATTAAAAAAAATAAATTTAAATATATTTACTTTAACTTAAGTTTACCAAATATTTATTTGAAATAACTTTAAAAATTTACTTCTTTCTTCTTCCTTTTACCTTTTCTTTTTCTTCTTCTATTCTCTTTATGTGAAATAATAAGAGATTTATTCAATAAAAAAATGAGTTGGAAAAAAATTAAAACATATTCAATAGTAGATTCGTGCACATGTGTATTCATGCGTATATTAGGCATAATACCCAAATTATACTTATATATGATGGTCTATTAGGTTTGAATATACTTTCTTAAATATACCCATGTGTGGCTCTTGGACCATCAAATACCTTCCCAAGTAGCTCCATTCTTGGTTTTCTCGATCGAACCAATACTTTTTCTTAATAATTCACTTAATCAACTTAATTTAATATTATTATATAAAATTTAATGTTAAAATATCATTTTTAACACTTTACCAGCTAGTTAACAACATTGTCATAGTTTATGATGAAACCTATGAAAAAATATCTAACATTTTCTAAGGCCTTAAAAAAGCCTAAACGAATGGATTTTTAAAAGAAAAACAAATGCTAACAAGCCTTCTAAGTTATGAAGGAGTATTTTACATAACCACCCATACTAACCCACCCTAAAGAGAGTGAAGACTTGTACTTGTATTTGACCTTATCAAACAAAGATCTAAGTGTCATCATGGTCAGAAAAGGGTTAAATGCCCTAAGGTTGGTGTACTATGTCAATAAAATTCTATTCAATTCTAAATCCTAATATGTTTAAACTGAAAAAATCGCACTAGCCTTTAAGCTCAGAAAACTCTGACTTTACTTCCAAGCTTACAAAATCGTAGTCATAGCCGACCAATCTATAAAAAAAGTCCTCCAAAAGCTAGAAGTATTCGAATGCATAATTAAATGATGTGCTAAATTGGGTAAGTTTAACATAGAATTTATGCTCAACCTTAGGTCTGGCTCTCCAAAATGTTATTGTCGAAATAACTATCTCGAGCTCAACAAATGGACCATGTAAGAACAAAAATGGAATGTCCCCTCGATACAATAGTGCTTTGTTGAACCCTCCACGTTGATGACACGTCCTGTTAGATAGGCAATAGAGTGGGAGTAATTCAAATATCCTTGGAAAGTATAGTGCTTATCCATTCAAGTTTCTAGCAACTAAAAATGTTGTTGAGTATAAGGTTTTTTTCATTGGTTTAAAGTTAGTCAAATAGTATTCTTAAAAAAACTTGACTATATACAGCAACTCGAAGCTAACCATTTATCTTGGCAAAACATATGAGCAAAGCCCAAATCCTCCTATTAGTCCTCAACAAGTACAAAACTATCCATATCTCGCAAAGAAAATTAGAAAGCAAATTATCTCTCTAAGTTGGAAGCTTCAGGGAGCTCGAAGCAATATAGCATGAATATGAAAGATATTATCTAAAGAACTAGTATCAAGAAACAAGATGAGGTTTTCCAAATATCCAATAAGATGACTGAGATGAGCTTTTATCTTGAATAGATGTAGTACAACAAACTATCAGATGATTGAATAAAGACCAAACGATTAACAAGAAATAGTAGGTTGGTACATCACATAAATTGATTACTATATTGTGGAAGCTACTCTATCACATATATATAATGTTTAATCCCAACAAAAGCTGATTACAAACACAAGGAAGTGTGTCTCATGATTTATGGGGCACATTAATAAACAACTATAACTTGACAAATGCTAAAGACCAAGTGTTTCTTTAGGAAAGAACATTGAGTTTGAATCAAAGAAAAAGTTAACATGGGGGGTCCTATTTACATCCTTGAAGCCAGTGTTCAAAGTTTAAGATTAAGGAGCTAGCGTTAGAATTTGCAAAAATTTAAGCCAATCCATATCTATTGACATGATCTGTTGATGCAAAAAAGAGTCCGTATTATTAAGCATAGGGTTACCAATTACCAACCAATTAGTGCATGGGCCAAAGATAAGCATGATAACTAAGTTCTAGCCATAGTTTGAGTAATTTAGATTTGTCAGCAAGTTGTCAAGTGCCTAAAAATTTTGATGCCAAAACATGATTTTGAGACGGTTTAGACTGCTTGAGAAAAATGAGTTAAAGGAGATTAGAATGTTTCACCAAGTATTTAACTTTTCATACTTTGACAAAATTCTATATCCTTAAATAATAACCTATCAAAATTACTCATCCATCCACAATCTTCGTGATCTAAGATGAAGAGCCTCCTTCATGGCTTATAATTTTGAACATGTATGGTAATAGTTGATCAAAACGGTCAGCAACTCCCCACTTCTAGATCATGGCTTGAAATCCTACTATGTTGAAAACTATCCATACATTGGCTTTACATCTTTGTAAATATTAAACCTCTTAACATAAAGACATCTAATAAACGAGCATCTAAGAATCTCATAATTTGAGAAATGGAAAATTATTTAATCACAAGCTAATCGTTACGATTTCTAGATTCAATATTAGCCCCACAGTATTTAGTTTATACAAATAAATTTGGAGTTTGTTCTACAGAATATCTTATTCTTCCCACAAAATATCCTTTCAGAGTGTAATTGTTCAATTCTCTCTCTTCTTACTCATATGTTATGAATCATTAATTGATTTTAGTATCGAATGATAAGTCATTTTTTAACCTTCTAATACTCTTGTTCTAATTTGTAATATGTAGGGTTTGGATTGAAAGGATTAAAAACTCGTTTTAAAATTTTTATGCCAAAATCCAGAACTATTGCACATAGGAACATCCAAAATTTTTTTATTTTAAAATTTTTATTATTAAATTTTTATCTAAAAAATGAGAAATATAAAAATCCCTTCTCCTTCCCAAAAAAAAAAAAAAAAAAAGCAGCCCTCCAAACCCACAAAGATGTGTTAACGTTTAGAAAATATTGGTTCAATAAAGACTCGGCTGAATTTATTTGTTCGTAAAAAAGGACAAAACACTTGAGTCAAATCATTGCTGTCTTCATATATATTCCTGAGGTTGCCTCTTTAATTTACACTCATGCGCTCCATTAGACTGTGAAACACATTCATGAGACTATATTTTTGGGTCAGCAGGCATAAATAAGGGCAGTTATTTTTATTGCAAAACTATATTTTTGTCCAAGGGTTCCTCCTATACTCGTCTACAAACTTAGTTCCACCAGAACCCATCAATTGCTGTGATCATAAAGTTACACTCTGAACCTTATATCCACCATGCAAGCACCTACCATGGCACTTCACAAGCAATCTCCATTGGTTGTCAATTGGTTTAGTTGTAAGTGTATTTCTTTTAAAACTCTAATGATATTAGGTCCATAAAATAAGGTGTGAAAATAATATTAATTGGATAACCAAACCAATGAAATTCATATAGTAAATAATAATACATATATTTTTATTTTTCAATCAAATCATATATAAGGAATGGATATTACACATAGATGAGAAATTCATTTGGTATATTGTTGAGAACAATATGGGGGGAGACAAGAAGAGTAAGCTAGGGATAACAATTAGCCAATCAAATAAAAACAGATACTTCATTTGTCATGACATGAAAGGAATTAAGAGCCAATGTTTTAAAAAGCAAACACTTGAAAAATAAAACTCAATGCTAAGATTTAGTAAATTTTACAAACTAGATCAATAATTATCTACGTCTCAGAAACTCATTGGCATCAAAGTTTATGAGCAAATTTTGAAAGTAAAAAATATACATTTGAGCTCTTGTCAAATAGAGATATCGTCACTGAAACAACTGGCACACTAGGCAAAAATGCCTGGTTTTGAAGAAATTAAGTAGCAAAAAGGTAAAAAACTTACAAGAGGAGCTTCAAGTAAAACCCCATCTCCACATTTGGTGAATCTCCAAGGCCCTTCGTTGGAATTTTTCAGAACTAGAAATAAAATGCAAAAAGGAGGGTTAGATTGAGGGTGATTTGAACCAAAATGTACCCAAATCTTAGCATCTTATGTGCTTTTCCAAAAGTTTAAATAAAGAATAAGCAGTTGAAAATAATTTTAATTGTTTTTCAAAAATTTAAAAAAATAATAATAATAATGAGGGGGGGAGGACTCCGAGTGCCGATGAGATTGCAGCTCGGATGGAAGAAGAATATAGCGTGGCAGTGATGGGTGTCGGACATTTTCAAATGGGAGGATGGAGAGTGTAATTGTCTAAACTAAATAAACCTAATTTATTAGGATACATGATGATTTAAAGAGGCATATTTCTTTAGTTACAAAATGAATTTGCGCTATATAAAAACCGGTTGATTTTCATATAAAATAAACACAAACGGAAGATACGAGAACGAATGACTTCAAAGTATCACATTATTCATGGTAATGATTTACGGCAGGAAACAAGTATGAGGGTGGGATAGTTTTGTTATTGTTAGAAGATTCGTATTTGATTTTTTTTTTTAATATAAGACGTGGCCAGTCATGTAAGGTTTCATTGTATAGTCGAGAATAAACTTATTTGTATCGGTAAATATTTAATAATATAGTAAAAGTTGACATTCTTAAAATCCTTCTATAAAACGTTGCTTCCTTTTAGCAATGGTGTTCGAAAGTTCATTTCCCAGCTGATGGAAGCAGCATCGACCGACGGGGGATTGCCAAACATCCCACTTCTTTATATATGTATATGTCGTCCACAGTCATATCATTTCTCCCTCTCCGTTTGCCGTTTGTTGGGGTGGATTTTGTACAACGAAAACTATCCTTAAAAATAAGTAAGAAAGGTTGGTTCATAATTCGCATATTATGAAATTATGATTGCCAACAAATATAAATGAATGTTTTAATTTATGCTTTTAAACTCATTACTTTTGACTCAAAAACACTCATCAATATCTCTTTCTTCTTCTTTTTAGACAAAAACCTTTATTATCTCATTCAAATTACCCAAAAAAAATTTATATAATTCAGTGGAATCCGGGATTTTGTTTTCTTATTTCAGATTCTATTTAGCAAACAAAAAGGAAAAAAACGAAAGGAAGTGGCGATCGATCAAGGCCAGGGTTTCCTCACTGGCACTCTCGCCACCACCGCTGTCCCACCTCTCCCTTCTCTTGTTCTTTGTTATTCTCCTCCTTTCTCTCGCCTCTCATTCTCTCGAAAACAACGACGCGACGGTGACCAAAAGGAACAAGAAATCTAGCCTATAAGGAGATCTAGGGTTGGCCAAGAACTTAAAGATGAGCTTCGATCCGGTGCCTTCGGACTCTCATCACAGCCTTGATGAACAGATCTCGCAGCTCATGAATTGCAAGCCCCTTTCCGAGCAGGAGGTTCTATTTCTCTCCCTTAATTCTTCCGTACCTTTTTAATTTCTCGATGGGTTCGCAGTTCTTTTTGTCGATACGACGGATATTTTTCGGATCGGTTCGGTTTGCTCCTGTTTGTTTTCCCAAGATTGTCTTAATCTGGGTGCATGTTTGTGTTTTGCCCGTGTAGGTTCTTATTTCTCAGTTGCGTTAGTGTATTGTATTTCTCAGATATAGAAATCATGAGATCCCATATTTGTTATGTGGACTTAATCGGATCGAATGATTTGTAACCGGCCTGGAACGTGGATTTCTTTCCGTCCTCTATTATAAATCGCCGCCACAAACTACCATAAAGTTTATCTGTCTGCAGAATTGGGATTTCGTATTGGAAGTGTGTTGTGGGGTTGAGCGAATTGAACTTCGCAAGATTTTTGCTAGGTGCATATGACTTCGAAATGCGATCTGGATGGTCAGTAGAAAGTAATTTTTTTCCGTTCTCCCGTTGGATTGAGGGTGTTGCTATGGAAGCATCTTGCATCGACGGGGTGAGATATGATGTGGCTCTGTGGACTGGTTCCTTGCCTTACAGCGGAGATACTGAGTGCTGTAGTTTACGAGAAGCCAAACTCACGCCAACTCCGTCTTCAATGAAGTTGCGGGTGAACGGCTAGAGTAGAACTACTGAAGGAAGCAAAAGGCACTGAGGAGTATGCGCAGGACCTTAATAATTTTCCAGGCTCAGGAAATGTTGCGTAGTATTTTGTGACTCGTCGGGAATGCCTTGAGAAGGATTAGTCTTTATTTGAGACTTTCCACTTTGGTGCTAAATAAGAACAATCAGTGTGGAAGGATTTATTTGTTTCTACACTCTCTGGTCTTTTCCTTATATTAATATGATGATTGAAACATATTAATCCACAAAGAAATAGTGATAAAGAAGTAAAAAATTAATATTTTTAGTAGATAAAAGTTCAAGTTAGCAGCTTTTCCTTATATTTTGTCTTTTAGGCTTCCCCAAGGGGAAAATTTATTGGTGGTTGTGGACTTCACTTCTCTGTTACCGAGGATATTTCCATAGATTGTTAATAGGAGAGCTATAATCAAACCTTCTGTAATAAGCCTAGTTAATTTGTGTGCTCCTTAGTTTGTCATCTTATAGATTCTGGGTGTCTGCATTTTAGTTTGTTTTCCTCCGGAGACGACCTATACTTTTGTTGTCCTTTAGCCATTTGGGTTAACAACATATCATGTTCTGTCTAGTTTGACTGAGATTTTTCTTACATTGCACAGGTTAGGGTGTTATGTGAGAAAGCCAAGGAAATATTTATGGAAGAGAGCAATGTTCAGGTGTGTTGCTCCTGTCACCCCCCTCCCAAAAAATCAAAAATAAAATCAAATTTTCCTCTGACCAGCTGCATACTATGTCCATGTTTTAGCATTGCTACTTTGAGTCACTGATGATTGGAGGTATTTTTTGTTATGCATATATTGTATTTCTTTGGAATCTAGATATTATAAAATGAGCAGTTGGCTTGCAAGCACTTCTGCTTATTTAGTTTATGATGATGACAATACACAGAGGTGGAAATTATCTTGGATTTTAGTTAGCCCCCTCCTGTCCAATCCCTTCCGGTCTGCCGAAAAAAGCTCCTCTCAGGTGGGAAGTTGAAATTCTCTATAAAAAGTTGATATTTTATTATTCAGCCACATCAATTCAGTGGCAATGGTTCTTTCGGGCCCAATAGCATTGAATCTTCATCATTTTGAATGTCTCTTAGTCCTGTTGTTCCCACCCAAAATATTTGGTGACACCAAGATACGGGAGGTGAATGGATACTGTATCTTATATACATTAGACAGCTGTACATATTATTGCTGTACTCAAGGAACTAGGTTGTTGCTAATAGGAACTCCTAGGTTATTGCTAATAGGGGCCCAAATATGATACAAATATTAATTGTTTCATGCGTAAGTTGTTTATTCTGACCTATTGCTTTTGGGGCTTAATTGCAAGGCTTCTGTTGCTTATTGCTATCCTGGCCATCCATCTCCTTCTCATGGTCTGAAATGGAGGCAGTGCTGTGTTCCAAATCTTTCATTCTTCCATATATGTATAGTTTCGTTTTAAGGTTCTTTTCTGCTGTCTTGCACTGATGGCATTTTTGCCATGGTAGCACAGAACCAAATACCTTTTTATAATGATATTGGCATAGTGCTAATCCTATATATCTCTTTATTTATTTATTTTTTACTGCAGCCAGTGAAAAGTCCTGTGACAATATGCGGTGACATTCATGGGCAATTCCATGATCTCGCAGAATTGTTTCGAATTGGGGGAAAGGTATCTTTTGACTGAGGCAAAATTTTTTTTCTTGTCTAGTAACTAGTAAAAGAGTCAATGCAAGTCCTAACAGGAATTGCAAGATGAATTTTGCATTGAGATGATTGCAAAGTTTATACTTACAATTATTTCTTATGTGAAACTTGAGAAGAATGCTTGCGTTATCTTTTTCTTATATTGTTGAATGTTATTGTCCCTTTATGACATCTTTTTTTTGGATTCTAGTGTCCAGATACAAATTATTTGTTCATGGGTGACTACGTGGACCGAGGATATTATTCAGTTGAAACCGTAACGGTATGAAATGCTTTTTTTCTAATACGTGCTTGTTTGGGTGCTTGAACTAATTTAGCAGCAGATCAGGGCCCAAATTGGAACTTATTACTAAAGACTTTTTTTCTGAAGCACAATTTCTAGTGCTTAAGAGCACCTCATGGTCATACTAGATATGTTTGAGGAGTTGCAGAACTCCATGTGCCATGGAGTTATTTTTGTTAATACAAAAGTTGTCTAATGCCTACTAGTTCATGTGGCACTTGTTTTGCCAACACCACTCTTTTCTAGAAAGGGAAATGGAGCATCGACACTATTCAATACTCATAAATGTGATTATGTTACTCCTAGACCTGCCCATGGTTGGGGTTGCTGCCTTTATCAAAAATGCTGGGATAAGGTGTCAAACATTAAATGATCTGACTTGACCTATCCTTGTGAGAAGTTGGATGAGATTAGTTAATTAAGGATTGAGAAGCTGCACAAGCTATACAAAAATTCATGCGTATAGGCAGAGTATGGATGACTTGACCTAGCATTTCATGCAATGCTTGTTTATTGTTCACCCACATATAAATGCAGGAGAAAAAGAAAAAAAAGGGGGAAATGATTCTTTAATACTCTCGATATTTTCAGATGGTATCCTCACGGCATTCTTAATTGAATGATAAGGCAATGTGAGAAAGGGTTATTTTCTGTCTGTGGAGTGAGCTTTTTTCTGCTGGTGGAGTTTGTTTATTGTACTTTATGGAAAATATGTTCAGAGGTGCTAGCTGGCTCCCTTACAGGCATGTCAACCTGTTTGTGGTTCATCATAAATGTTATCATGTAATACATGACTAAATGTGTGTATAATCATTGCATTTGATAATGTTTCACTTGTTTGTGGTTGTTGAAATCTCCTAGGATGGAAGGTCCCAAAGTTTCACTATAAGATGTTATCTTCCTGCTAGGAGTTGATATGAAAGATGTTTACTGTATTTTCTCTTGGCATCTGGGAATTTTATGTGGTGTTGTTGATTTTCTTTGCCAGCTCCTTGTGGCTCTTAAAGTTCGTTACTCCCAACGAATCACCATTCTAAGGGGAAATCACGAAAGCCGTCAGGTATAAATTTTTGTTTTGTTGCAATCTTGGTATCCAGAGGCTGGGCTGTTGCTTGGTCAATGTGTTCTTGAAGATCATACCTCATGTTTGAGTTGGTGAAGTGCAGCATAATTTTTTGTAGTTCATTGATTTGTGTTCATATGGTAGTTTTAATGGATATGTTCCCTGAAATTTTTGTGATTCCAAATTGTTGATCACTTTGTGCTGAGTTATGAGTCTTTCTTTGTTTACTTTTGCAGATTACTCAAGTTTATGGGTTTTATGATGAATGCCTACGGAAGTGAGTTTCTTAGCATCCATCCTCTCTCTAAGTGTCCAAATAGTTCAAAGTAGCATTAATATTGAGAATGTTTTATTGATGTATTGGAGATCTGAGCTTTGAATTGCACCTTATAAAATCATGAATTTTAGCATGTTCTAGTTCTATATTAAGATCATAATATGGATGGATGAGATACATGCTTTCTATTTTCTGAACATTCCTTGCTAGTGATATGAACAGTACTTGCAAACTATATGTTTCAATATCATGGCCGGTGCTGTTATTGTAATTCGTTATTTTTTAGTTCTCTTTCATGGAACTTTGGGAATGAGTTAGTGTAATCATGTTATGATGTTTAATTGACATAGTTATATTTGCTCATTCTTTTCAGACAGTTGTGATCTACTTTGTTACATCTTTCATCTCGTTTTCCTCCCCAGATTGAAGCCTGTCATTTATCCTTCAAACTTTCCTGTGACCTGGCGGATTTTCAAATTCAATACAGAGTGATTTTAAATGGGAAATCTGCTTCTTTTTAATTGAACAAAAGCAAAAGTAAATCAATATAGAGTGAAGTCACATGTGCATTGTCAGTCTATTTTGGTATTTGTCAGGCTTGTTTGAATTTCACCCACCTTCTGTAAATGACCAAACTATTACCTTCTATGCTTCCCTGTGTTGATTATTACTTTTTTGCATGAGTTTTTCGAACTTTCTAAGGAATTTATAAAATCACGGCATATTTCTTTATTATTTCCATAATGTTGATGCATTAGTAAGACTTGATGCTATTTTCTGAAGATATTGTTAGGTTGTTAAAAGAATGAGGATTGTATTTGAAAAATAGTGATATGTTAATGGAGCATAGATGCTCACTTGGTAATTTAGAGGCCTCCAAATATGTTTTTGACCAATTGGTCTGATTGCCACTGCAGAATGCTAAGTTGTATATGATGTTTGTGTTGTCAATATGCAGGTATGGAAATGCTAATGTTTGGAAGATCTTCACGGATTTATTTGACTATTTTCCACTAACTGCATTGGTGAGTAGTTATTTATGGGGAGTGTAATTCAAGAGCAGAGTTTGTTGTTGCCATGGCAGATTCTGTTATTTAAGAGCATTGTCAATGGATGAAAATGGCATTCGCAATTAGTTTTTGTGTCCTATACTGGCATACAATGTTCCTGTCTTATCAAAATATTGTCACAAGTGTTGCGCTCAGCTGAGCTGAAAATGCCTTTTTGTTTCCATGGTTCCTTAGTATTGATAGCGGGATTGAAATTGCATTTTGCTTTGATATTGACTTATTAAAGACTATCTTCTGATCTTTTGTGAAGGTTGAGTCAGAAATATTTTGCCTGCATGGTGGATTGTCACCATCCATTGAAACCCTGGATAACATACGGAACTTTGACCGTGTTCAAGAAGTTCCTCATGAGGGTCCTATGTGTGATCTTTTGTGGTCTGATCCAGATGATCGCTGTGGTTGGGGAATATCACCTAGGGGGGCTGGATACACTTTTGGCCAAGTATATTCCTGAATCTCTTTCGCTGTCCTGGAGGGTATTTTTGGCCCTGGGAAAGTTAATTGGTCTGACACTAAATTGTTTTTATCTATGTTCCATAGGACATATCTGAACAATTTAACCATACCAATAACTTGAAGCTGATTGCCAGAGCTCACCAGCTGGTAATGGAGGGTTACAACTGGGGTCATGTAAGTACTTAAATTTAGCCTCTTATGTGTGTGGCTTGTCTGTAGCTGGATTTGGTTGATTCTGGGTGATTGTTAATGCCTTCTTGCAGGATCAAAAGGTGGTGACCATATTTAGTGCTCCTAACTATTGTTATCGCTGTGGAAATATGGCCTCCATCCTGGAGGTGGATGACTGCAAAGCCCACACATTTATTCAGGTATATCACATTCTCTCAGATGGTCATACTACACTTTGATGTATTGTTTGAATATCCATGCAATGATAACAAATTGATTGATTAAGCTGCTGCTTGGCGGAAAATTTAACTCCATTCTGGAGGACAAAGGGCAGTCCACCCTGCCATTGGACAATTTATTACTTCTTTGATTGTCATAGTGCACTGTTTGGTGAATTATTGAACATGCATGTACTCATAAAATACTGTTTTGTTGGAAAATCAAAATTTGTTGAAGATAAGAGCCAGCCCTGTCGCATGCCAAATGCTGTGGTTTGGTGTCATGAAATACCTAAATCAGTTTGATCGTGAAATTTTATTATTGAGAATTAAGTGAAATGTTAGAAAGGTGAAGCAGGGGGTGGATAGAGTAAAAGGAGTCAAATGGAAGAAAAACTTTGGGGGGGGGGAGGATCTTAGACAGCGACAACTGGTTCAATCATTTTCATACCTTTCATTAGGATGTACATGCAGTTATACGATACCAAAATGACTTGAAACAATCTAATAACTCCATGCTTAGCTGTTGAAAAAAGAAGCAAAAATCCTCCAAATTGTGCTAAATGTGGGCAGAGTTGTGACGAGTAAAATTGGGCTTGCAAATTTTCTATGTTGTTGCAGTTTGAGCCTGCTCCAAGGAGAGGAGAGCCAGATGTTACTCGGAGGACCCCCGATTATTTCCTGTGATTGACTTGCCTATGAGATAATGATTTCTCGCATCAGGGAGCCTCCTAGCTGTTCTGTGCACGGTCAGAGTTCTCCAGATTCAGAAGTGATGGGAGGAGGGGGGGGGGAGGGGGCTATAAAATGGGCTGATAGAACTTCCTTTTTGACGTTGGTGCTTCTTGAAATTGTGCCTGAGCATCTCAAACAGGAAGGCAATTGAGCTTGTAGCTGCCTACAGTGTAACAAATCCCAGCAGACAGTAGTATCTTTATTACCTGCCATTTTTTGTCTTCTTTTTCCCCTGTTCTTTTGGCGGGGTTTATTTACTGTAGAAGGATGGTGGTTTGGTGGATTGTGGGTGGGTGGCTTGTAGAGTGATGATGAGTTGACTTCCTATTTCATTTCATATGGCTTGCCTTTCGATTTCATGCCCACCCTGTAGTCTGGGAGAGTTGCTACCATCGTCTTGATGGATAGACGGTCACATTTATTTAGGGGTCAGGATTAAAAAGTTAAAAAAATAAATGGTAAAGATTATATTATGTAATTTAAAAGACTATTTAATTTTTATAATTTATTTTTTAATATCTAATATTGACTCTTAAATAAATATGGAAGCTTATCTATTAGGAGGATCATAACAGGATTACTTTGATGGGAAGCTGATAGATTACTTCTCTCCTCCTTGGTGAAGAAGGAAGCACTTGCTGCTAATCATCCCCTTTCCCGCACCGTGGATGGGTGCGGCTTCATTGGCATGTGGTGATTACTAAATGCATCACTCCCAAGATATATGGTTCTCTAGATAGGTGTGGGAGTTGAATATATAATTCAGCTACCTAGAACAGTTTTGATAATAAAATGCGGAGTTGCTATAAGATTCATTCGTTACTAAAATTACCCAAATCCTCCATATACGATTTTGAAAGTACCAAGTTCATCTCTTAGGTTGGGTGCATATTTTGGAAGTAGTGATGACACCGTGTGACAAGGTGACACGAGGGCCCTCTAAACTTCCAAATATATGTACCGTTACAGAATTTGAGGTCCAAAAAGATGTATAAGGATTGGTTTCTATAGCAAGATATGAAATTGTTGTTTAATAGAAATAATGCCGTCTGGACCAGGAAGAAGTCGTTCTGTACTTTTGAGGTATACTGATTTTTACTTGAAACAGCATGGTGTCTTACTGCTCCACTGGTCCTTTTATCAGTAATAATCAGGACAAAAATTCAAAAAGAAAATCCTACTTTTTGTTCTTATCGTATGATGCCTTGATGTATGTATGTATGCCTTGATGGATGGATGGATAGATGGATGTATGTATATGTATGTATTTCAAAAAAGAAATAATGAATTAAAGATGTTGGGATTATTGAACGCACGATTTAAGCTAATTGCTTACGATTTGTCACGCCGATCAGATCATATAACTAAGTTTAAGACAGTTCCGGAACCACCGCAAGCGTCTAGGATAATTGCCTTTCAAGCTACAGATCCGGGTTAGACTACCGGTTAACAGCATTTTCGGCTGGGCGGTCAGTGAACTTGGTCTTTTTGTTGTCCACATGTTCTCCTCCAAGCTGCTCCTACATTTGTTTTGTGCCTTGTAATAATGCTTGGGATTTTATTGCAGCGACTATTTGATATAATTTGGGCCGATTTAATATAATGCAAATTACGTCAACGAATAGATTTGCAACACATTACACCTACAATATTACAGATCGTTTTCGTAAATATGCCCATATAACACTAACCTTATAGGCTTATCATTGTGTTATGTATCTGGAAACATAAAAATATTATGCATTAAGATACCTGTTTTACTAATCAATAAGACGTTACAAAAAGAAAATATATGAACGCATAGAAGAGTAAAAAAATATAATAACATTAGACTTCATAACTTTAAACTTCATAATCTGCCTCTCAAAATTTGAACCCCTCTCTACCAAAGTTCGAAACAGACGGACTATGAAAGAAGTGATCTGTATACAGAATGACATTTTATCTCACAATTGTAGGCCATGCCAATCTTCCAAAATGCATTGGCTGGTATTGATTGTAGGTGCAAGGTCGATGGCAATGGTACTCCGTCAGGCCATGCCCCAACGGCATTACAAAATCAAAATTAAATGAAAATTATTAAAATTAACTCACTCTGTTACCTAATCTTAGTGCAGGCAAAATCTGATCCACAATATTATAAACATCAGCTAGCAACTATTTTACACCTGCACTGAACGTAGAAAAGAGAAAAAAAAGAGAGGCTAGGATTTGATCGCTTGCGTCACCAAAACGCAGCAGCACACATCAGCTGCCATCTCTTGAGCCTATTGACAACGGCTTGAATGCGGCCAATACCACAGCAACTTTACACACAAGAAATCCCATCAATCCAAACATGACTTCTTTTGGCGTCAACACCATGTCAGCACCTACTGATCCATGCTTTGTTATTAAAATAGCTAAACCAGAAGCAAATGCCAGCACTAAAAGTGGTCCCTTCAGTCCTCCGAGTTGTCTGTGAGGACCTCCTTCTTTGCCCACTGCAAGCGCTTCAGAAGCCGGTAGTCTGTCAACAGATTTTTGCAACAGCAGCAGATACAGAAAGCCACCGATTCCTCCAGTCAAAAATGCAAGAGCAGTATTTTCTCCGGCTGTCATGGATGCAACTGAAGTTCCAGCAAATATGAGGACTGCATCGTATAGAAACAAGGATAATTTAAGATGGGCATATTCTCTCATGCTCTCTTCATATGTTATCCCCTTGGCTGAAAGCAATTCTGATTTGGTGACATCATCCCTTAGCAGTGAGATTGGGTTTTCCCCAGGATACTCAGTAACCTGGGAAGGCTTAAGTTCTGCCATCAACATGCCACGGCTTTCACCAAGTAAAATTTCCTGAGCTTCAAAATCATAGCGGACACTGATATACTGAGTTTCATTCTCATTATACTGTCCTGAAGTAGAATTACACCTGCTTATGACTATCAAATTTACACCTCCTAATCTCCATCTGCCTGACCTTGAAATAGAAGAGGGCAAATCCAATGTAAGAAACATATACATATACATATATATATATGTATATATATATATTCCACAAAAAGGTAAATTTGGACAGAAGAATAGAAATTCATTCAGGTGTAGAATTCATACATAATGCATTGAAAATTCCATGGTGACAGTAATTAATAGAAAGTTGAGCTACAATATGGGACATCCCTAATGACTATCTGCATGCAAGATAACTGCGACAAGGCTTTCATTCAGACAGGACTTTGTACATAATGCATCGTTGAAAATTCCATGGTGACCGCAAATAGTAGAATGTTGAGCTAACAATATGGGAATTCTTATGACTATCTGCATGCAAGGTAATTGCAATAATGTTTTTTTGATAAGTAATTAATTATATTAAAAAGATTAATGATGTACTAGAGCCTGGCTCCGTCTCTAGATTGAGGCACTTTCTTTTTGCCATATATATGCTCAAATCTTCTTTTTATGTTATTAGGAACCAAATAGGAACAATCCAAATCACCATTCCCTCGGGATATAGCAAATTGTGATTATTCTGAAATACAGAAATGTATGTATGTGTATCTATCTATATATATATATATGACAAACCTGATTCAACACCGATCCATATAGCTTGAATACTTCCTAGTTTAGGACCCTGAAATGCAAACTCATCAACAGAACCTCTTTGAAAATGGATAACATCAGAAGCAATGGTATCCTCTGACCAGATAAGATCATCTTGATTTGAACTGGAAGATATCCTTTGTAATATGGAGTCACCCTTTTTGTCAATTATGCAAATAAGTATTCCAGCATTCAGGTCATCTAACCCTGATCCATAAATGGAACTTGTACGAAACAGGATCTTGTAGAAAGACTCAGATTCAGCCACTCCAAACCATGAAAGAAGGCTGCCGGGCGAGGCATTTGTGTATACCTTGACTTCTGTGGCTGGCAACAGTCGCGTGGGCTTCGCATAGTCCTGAAAATCTAGGCAGAAAGAGCATAGAATAATACAATTGCAAAACAAAGCAATCTTCCTTATTGTCATTATCCACAATTAATGGATTGATTGTACAAAATGCAAGAAATTGATTGATTGTATTAATTGATTGATTGTTTCCTAACATTGTTTCATCATTATTCAGTATTAATTTCTTCCTCTTATAGCTCATTGATTTAGCCTAGAATCATGTAACAATTAGGCCTATATATTGTACATATAGTTAACATCCAATTCTATGGGGAAGTAATATTCTCCATTTGAAGTGTGAGATTCTCTTTTGTAACATGGAATCAGAGCCAATAATCTGATTACCATTTTTATTTGCTTCGCTTCCATGGCACCTCAATTGCCAGCACTTGAAAGCCATCAATGATGTGGCTTCTCCCAGTTTTCATTCACTCAGCTAACCATCCAAGTGTTGTTCTTGACTCATTTCACTCACATAAAACAATTATTCTACCTAGTGTTGCTCCATGAAAGTTGCCCTCAATCCAGTTGTAGAAACGCTGCAATGATATCGTACTTTCTTGGATTTTGAATAGTATATAAATCCGTTGCGGGTAGCTTAATATATTGCACCACCTCGTATGAAGCATGGGTTGATCTTGAGGCTAAATTTTCTCAAAGCAACAATCCACACATTTTTTCACTGTAAACATGATATTGAAACTCATCAACAAGACAAAATGTCCCTTGCTCAATATCACAATACACTTGAAAATTATTGGGAGGAATTAGTCAACCTACAAGCATCACCATCCTGCACATGTGGTGGACTTAAGGAAGTTCTGCTCTTCAAGCAAGAAAGAGGGTTTTTCAATTTCTAATTGGTCTCAATGATTCTTACACATCAATTCACTGCCAAAATTTGGCCATGGACCCACCTCCTTCCATTGACAAGGTATATTCAATCCTACACCAAGAAGAAACTCAAAGCAACCTTCATCTTACTCTGTAAACACTGGATATTCAAGCGATGGCAGCCAATTGCTAATCTCCCTTCATTGATTCCAAACAACAAGGTCGTGGGAGAATCAAATGTGACCATTGTGGTAAACTTAGGCACATAAAAGAATCATGTTACCACAAACAGACCAAATCAGCGAACGGAAGCAAGCAAATATGAGGTCCCAAATCAAGTGCCTCCCAATGCAATTGCCTCTCAATCTGAGAATGGTTTACCTGACATAACCAGTTAGCAATACAAACAACTAATGAATGTGCTTACATCACCATCAGCTAATTTCGTCAGTAATTCTAAGTTTCCTACATATTCTTTCATTTCTAATTGCTCCACTGATTGAATTATCGACAGCAGGGCTTCTGACCACATGTCCAACCAAAAATCTGGTTTCCCTAAGACACAAATCATGTCAACCCATTTCCATGAAGTTACCCACAGGTGACGTGGTTTCTATTTCCCATGTTGGCGCACTTCATTTATCGCTCACTTTGACACTACAAAATGTGTTATTTGTGCCAAAACTTTTAATGTAATCTTTTATCTATTATCAAGATCCCCAAATCTCTTAACTGCATTGCCATTTTCTTCTCCACTTTGTATTTTTAGGACCTAACCATTAGGAAGCTCATTGGAGCAGGTGAGGAACATGATGGGCTCCACCACTATAAGGGAGTTGCCACTTCAGCTTTTCAGGCAACCCACTTATCTTCTTCATTCCTTTAGCACTATTGTCTCTGTTCTCTGCAATTCTTGTTTACCAAAATCCTTATTTCATTCAAATAAACTAGATCATGTGATCTTCACAATGAATTCCTTTAAATTCAACCCTCAACAAAAGATCAGCTATTTTTGAATGCATTTTTTGAATAGTTTGGGTGGTTATCATACACCTTCACATGGAAGTGCTCATTATTTTTTTTTGACAATTGTTGATGATTGTTCAGTAGTTGCTTGGATCTACTTAATGCAACACTTTAAAAATTTTCATGTTATGGTCCACATATGCTTCAAATGCAACATCAACCATATTCATATGGAAAAAGGGAAAGAAATTGTCTTATATCTTTTTCCATGATAATGGCATCATACATGAAAGGACTTGTGTTGAGATGCCCCAACAAAACGGCATTGCCGAACATGTACATCAACATCTTCTCAATGTTGCTCGATGTCTATGCTTCCAAGTCAATCTACCAATCTCCTTTTGGGGATTAATCCAGTCTTACTGCTGCTTATTTAATCAATCAGACTCCCTCTCCAAGTCTTAATACCATAGCAACTCTAGATATTTTCAGACCATCCCCACATATGATCATCTTCGTGTTATTTGTTGTCCATATTATGCCCAGAGCCTCAGACACATAATGCACATCTCGATAAATCATGCCACATGCTTCTCTATGTATTTTTCTTGGCCATCCTTTTGGAATTTAAGTATGTAGGTTATATAATTTAGAAACCATGAAAATCCTTATATCTCGTGGTGTTACTTTGTTAAACATGTTTTTCCCTTTCCAAGAGTTTGAGCACTCAACCACTTCTAGCTTCTAACCCTATACTTCCTTAACCAATCTCAGATGTTTTGTCATTAGAAACCCTAATAGAATCCATCTGTCCTTCCGTTGAGCAATCATCACCTGAGCCCTTCATACCTGCTTCTCCCGATGATCCAACACCTGGTCATTGATAAAGACACACCATTCTCCTGACCAGAGCACAAAGATGGTCACCCTACTCAACTCTATAACTTTGTTTGTCCTACGTTACCTCTAGAGCCCACCATGACTCCTCCTCATTCTACCTTTGGTTTGGCTCATCCTCTTGCTAATTTTCTATTCTATAACAAATTTTCTGCAAACCATTTTTGCATTTCTTTCTTCTGTGAGTAGTTGTTGATCCCATTCAATACAGTAAGCTGTTATATTTCCTCATTGGCAAAATCTATGGCTAAGGAACTTCTCTCTCTTGAAACCAATCATACGTGGACCGTTGATCTTCTCCGGTTTGGTAAGAAAGCCATTGGTTGTAAGTGGCCGCACAAAACTAAATTTCATGATGATGGTTCTAATTAACATCATAAGGCTTGCCTTTTTTGGGGGGGTGGGGGGACAAAGGTTACCCTTGGGTTGAAGCTTTTGACTACCATGATATCTTGGCTCCAGTTGCCAAGCTTGTGGCTTTTCATTGTACTTTGGCCATTGCTGCCACTCGCAACTGGCATCTTCATCAGTTGGATATAAATAACCACAACCACCTTGATGAAGAGGTCTAATGGACACAACCACCTGGCTATTGTAGTAAGGGGAGACCAAAGTTTGTCAGCTTTGAAAATCTATTTATGGCTTAAAACAAGCTTCTCGTAATTGGTATTCTAAACTTTCTTCAGTTTTTATTACCAACTAAGGGTTTTACACAGATTTCAGGCAGACACTCCCTTTTCATTATGACTTGAGACAAGTCACTTACTGTTATTCTTATCTATGTTGATAATATATTGGTGGTGGAAAATGAAATTATTGCTATCTCTCACATTAAGCATTTCACAGATAATCGTTTTAAACTCATAGACCTTGGTGTCTTAAAATATTTTCTTGGTATGGAAATTGCTTGCTCTCCTGAAGGCAATTTTATCAACCAATGACAATATTTACTCAATATAATCAGGATCATGCCCTGCTCCTTTTCCTATAGAGCAACAGTTAAAGCTTCTTGTTACTGAGGGTGACTTGCTTCCTGATCCTAGTATCCATTGGCAATTTTTGGTTGACTTATTTATCTCACCACTACACAGTCTGATATCGTCTACTTCGTTAATGTGCTCATCCATTTCATGCAAAATCCTTGGCAACAATACTACACTGCCACTATTCGTATTTTACAAAACCTTAAAGCTATGCCTTGTCATGCTGGTTTTTCTCTTCTACTCATTGTTTCCATGTATCCGCTTATTCTGATTTGGATTGGGCACGTCACTCCTCTACTCGTTAGTCAACCACGTTTTATTTATCTAGCTTAAAGATTGTCCAATTTCCTGGCTTATTAAGAAGCAACACACTGCCACCTGCTCTTCAGCTAAAGCCAAGTATCACGACATGGCCGCCATGACAAGTGAGCTTACTTAGCTCCGTCATCTCCTTCATGATTTGGTGGTGCCTCATCCTCAACCCATGCTCCTCCATTGTGACAGTAAAGATGCTCTTCATATTGCTCGTAATCCCGTTTTCTATGAGAGGACAAAACATATCGAGATTGATTGACACCTTGTTCGTGAAAAGCTTCGGGCTCATCTCATTACCACTTCATATGTGCCAGCCTTTGAACAATTAGCAGGCATTTTTCACTAAGGCTCTTGGACATGACATGTTTCATCATTTTCGGCGCAAGTTAGCATTATGTGTCTCAATGCTACAACTTGAGGAGAAGTATTAGCATGATCCTTGAAATCAATTGATTGATTGTATTAATTGCAATTAATTGATTGATTGTTTCCATACATAACTTACTTATCATTGTGTATAACTTTCTTTCTGGGATAGCAGACTGAATAGCCTAGAACCAGGTAACAATTAGGCCTATATATTGTATGTATAGTTAACATCCAATTCAATGAGGAACTAATGTTCTCCATTTGAAGTATGGGTTTCTCTTTTGTAACATTCTTTGCTCCATGGATTGACAGGGAGATACTCAGAGCATGATGTACCAAGTGTATGATGGGTTAGATTTAAATGAATGTTTTATACCGCAATTCAATACCAAACAAAGTAAAGCATAATGTAACACTTTTTTTTTGGCTTGTCCATTTTATTGCATTGGGTTACATTCATCATGTCCCACGAAGCATACAACTAGCATTGAACCAAAGACTCCCATATTATAGAAAAGTGAAGATAAAGAAGAAAATGGAAACAGTATAAAGAAAACGATAATATTTTGGTTTAATAATTTTAAAGGTACCCCAAATGATCATCGGCGATAATAATTCACACACTTCATTCACTTCATTCTATGTGTAAAGCACCGCACTGCAATAATCAGGTGAGAAGCACTGTATGTTCACAATCAAGAGTACTATTGACAGCTTGAAAATATATGTGTAGATGGGAAGGAAGAAAATAGAAACATAGTCCAATGCGAGCAATATGCTACTACACCTTGGAAATCATATTTCTTCAAAGAAGCAAAGAGGCGATGTGGCCGCATTTGAATGCTTAACCTTCGAGTGGGAAAAGTAAATACTGGGCAGAAATCAAGGATGGCATGACAACACGTGGGCATTAAATGAAGCGCCTCCATTATCTGCAGTTTTGGTTCCATAAGAATAGTATTGTATAATAGAAGAAAAGAATTTTGACATGATAAATGCAGAAACCAAAAATAGGGGAGAAGAATGAATTAAACATCAAATTGTGGAGCTACCGATGACCTTACAACCGTAAAGAAGTTGCAATGCGATCACATCAAACGAGACAAGAAAGGTTCACTGATTTTCCTTGATTCTTAGTAATTTTGTAGCTACGCGTCTCCACTTTTTTGAGTAGAACAAAATATCATGAAATGAAATAGGGCCACAAAAATTTTGATTCAGAGGCTGGTTGTTACAATTGACACCCAGAGTCCATCAAGTCTAGATTATCTTAATCATTTTTCTATGAATTAAAAAGGCAAAATGATTGATTTTATTTTTGTGTTTGAATTAAGTTAATTTTATTTTCATATTTAGTTTGAGTAGATTTGATTCTTCACTTACAAAACTAAGTCAATTTTAAGAATTGAGATTTTTCTTGTCAAATTAACATACATCAAATTTTAATTGACATAGAACATAACAAGTTAACACACTCAATTACTAATAATATATCATGTCATTTATTTTGATAATAAATATGACAAATTACCAAATTTTAACATCAAATGTCAAGCTCTAGTTGGCACATGGAAATACAATATGAAAGACTCAGTCCTTGATAATGTATCATGATCATTAGATTTTGATGAGTGTGCAATCTACAAATTTTGGCATGACATATGGGTCATGAAACATAAAGTTAGGTGTAATGTATTCCAAAAATCTAACAAAATAAAATTACCTTGACCATACAAACTGTGTCAATGTGTTGGGTGTACCACATTCCTTGGTTCTTTTATTCTGATTTTTTTTGTAGGCTAGGTTGGAAGATGAATGATTAAAGCCGATACCTCTTAGTCTTTAAAATTTCAATCTAATTGACCTAAATTAAAAGGTTATCAATCTCTCATCATTATTTTATAAAAGAAATGGAAGAATATATATGAGCTTAGAACCTCATGTTATGTTTGGGAGAGGAAAGAGAACAGTGGAAAATTGTGGTGCCATTGCAATTGCAAAATTATTTATAATTTTGAAGGATGTTGCACTAAATCATATACAATATCATAAGCAAATTTATATAGCTGAACCCACTAAGTGAAACTTAAGCAATTGTTTTGATGTTGTAACTAAGTGAAATAGCCTTGAAAGTTCATGCATACTTTCTTTCTTCCCACCCACCCTTCAAGAAAATGTTCCAGGATAAAAGTGAGGCATGACCACAACCCTTAAATATAAAGGCCGAGAAATAACAATAACAAGCACTTAAGAAATCCTTCATAAACACAACCGTATATTTTAAACCAGTGAAAATTTCAGAAGACAATATTTCCCAAAAAAAAAAAATCTGAAATATCTATCTGAACTCCAGTATCCAAATGTCCCTTATAGGAGGAACATTGACGAGAAACCATTGTTTCCTCCAAGTTGCCTGAACAGAAATATCAACAACTCAACCACTTAAAGGCCCACACAAAGGCCTTCTACACCTAGACAATCATCTTGGATGGAATAAAGGTTTGCCTTGAAGCATCACAACTGCGAATCTTCAGTTAATGTGGTTTCACTTGTAGATATCACATAATCCAATAAAGTGAGCCTCAGATTACCTATATTTTAAGAAAATCACTTTCAATTTTCAAAAACATAACTAACATAATTTAAAATTGCAGTGCATAAATGCAGCAGGCATCAAACATCAACCCAACAAAGTTTCTGATTCCAGTAGAAATCCTGCAAACTTAATTATGACAAACAATAAAATTGGGATTAACAACTACAACCACGAGGGTATTTAATTTCCCTGTAATTTTCTTCTTTTCCTTTTGAAGTACTAGGGATGCACAGAAATTTCTGATAAAGGCACTCTAACGGAGGATCAGCTCAATATAACTCCAATTTAGGGCGTAAAATGCGTGATTCTTATGTTTTTTTTTCTTTTTCCAAATTCATTGAAAGGTAAAAATCATGGATTTTCAACATCCAAATTGCGAAGCAATCGCCAAATCCCCTAAGTTCGTTAAGTACAAGTAAGGCCCAGTTCCAACTTAAAAAAAAGATCTTTCATCTGATGCCCTGGATTAGGGCAACCCAAGTTTCCTTTTTTCTTTTTTTCGAAAAAGAAAAAAAAACTATAATTTGTCCCCTAGCATACACAATAATAATACAACTCAAGCAGACCACTTGAGAAGAAAACCAAAATATGAGATGATAATACGATTGGTAACTCAACTGAAGCGGAGGACAGAGGAACAAGAATTGCTTTGGAACGTCTCGCTTCTCCCTTTCTTCTCTTCTCGGCCGGTAAGTCTCAGACTAGCGATTAGAAAACAGGATGAGCCGCCCGCATCTAGCACAGTAAGCGTGAGGAGTTTTTACGAATTCAAGTTTTGTTACTTCGGTTTACAATTGCTAAATCTATGATCATTCTCAATTACCATGTTTTCTCGAAAGTCATTTTGAATTTTTTTAAAAAAACAATATTAAAAAAACACGTAATTTTTGTAATTCTATCCTTATTATGCCTGAGAAATAAGACTTCTTTACGAAATAAATCGCCAGTATGGCTGTGTTTAAATGCTTAAACCTTGGAGGAAGCAGGGGTCAATTTGAGCTGCACGAGATTAATATTGTGCCATAGGAAAAAGAGTTTGAATAATTGGGTGAATGATTAAAATTGACATATAAAAAATTAAGGGGAGAAAAACGAATTGAGCATCGAACTGTGGAGCTGCCGATGACCCAACAACAGGAAAGAAGTTGCAATACAATCACATCAGATATAATGGGAAATGTTCAATGATCTTTCTCGATTCTTTGTATAATTTTACCGCCACATGTAATGGTCCTTTTGAGTAGGACAAAATATCATGAAATGAAATATGGTCACAAATAAATTTGATTCAGAGGCTCACTGTTACAGCCGATGCCGGAACTCCATCGAGTCTAGATTTTATCAGTCATTTTTTTATGAATTAAAAAGGTGAAATAATTGGTTTTATTCTTGTATTTAAATTAAGTTAATTTTATTTTCATGTTGAGTCTGAGTAGATTTGATTATTCACTAACAAAACTAATTCAATATTACAAACTGAGATATTTATTGTCAAATTAACATACATCAAGTTGAAATCACCAAAAATTTTAATTTAGAATTACTAAAACAGATAATCAAATTTTAATGGGTATTAAAAAATAATAATTTAATTGGCATAAAAATAATAATTTAACACACTCGGTTACTCATATTTATCATATCATTTAATTTTGATAAAAAATATGTCAAATTACCAAATTTTAACATCAAATGTGAAGCTCTAAATGGCACATAGAATTTAAATATAACATATTAATAATATTTTATGATCACTAAATTTTAACCATTATGCCAAATTTATGAATTTTGGCATGACAATTGGGTCATATAATATAAAGGTATGTGTAATGTATTTCAAAAATCTTAAGAGATAATATTACCTTAACTATCCCATTTGTGTCAATATTTTGAGTATTCAACATTTCTTAATTTCTTTTGTTCTGGTTTTTTTTGCCAAATTTGAAAATGTAATATTAAAATTTGATAGGTCTAATAATACCGTAGGTCAACCTCCTAGTCCCAGGCCCAACTATTAATGTGGTGAAGAATTCAACAGGCAATGGAAGAAGTCTCAAGAAGGTAGCCCAACTCAAACGCTACTACAACAATTAAGATGGGGCCCAAGGAGCAATGAGCTAAGGGGGCAAATCTCAGCGACTCAACCAGCAGCATAGTCAGACAAACTAATCCAAAAGGCTCCCAACCAAGCAGCCAATAAAGCGATTAAAGTATATATCCATGACGATCAAAATACACACACATATAGGTGTAGCCTGAAGTCGTTTGACAACTAGGTCGAGGAGACCACTTAGAACTTCCTCACCGTAATAAGGGGATGCCAGACAACGACAACTTCTATCAACACCCTAACGGCCAGTAAACCCAGACGCAACATCTGCCGTGAACCTTGGCGCCAAATCCTTCTCCACAAAACGTTATAAATACTCCTCGCCATTATAAGGCGGTGGGGCCCTTTTGTGCATCATTTGAGAGCACTACTTCAGCCTTTGAAATCCTCTTCGGATGAGAAAAACCTCCAACTTCCTAGAGTATAAAAGAAGAACCAAGTTCTCTCTATCTCCATCTCCATCTTTAGTAAGACACTCATTGAGTACATCTTTAATGAGCCACTTATCGAGTGTATTTTCAGTAAGCCACTTACCTAATACACCTCTAATGAACCAATCACTAAGTGCAACCCTAGTGAGTCACTGGCTGTGTGCAACCAAATGGAGCCCAATCCTCTATCTCACTAAGCCTCCCCCTGTTGGGTGTATAATAGGAGCCCGATCCTCCTCTCACATCCTAACATACATGCAACTTTACATTGTATATCCTCCTTATATCTTTCTATTTTATTAAAATAAAAATTCATTTAAGTTTTGGATGATAAATTGGGAAGTGACTCAAAGCCATTGATGCAACCGAAGGAGAGATGTAGCCAAAGGAGGGTTTCTTTTATCAAATTAGGGACGCACAATCCTAACTAAATGGGATTTAGTCAACTATTCTAAAAAATCAAATATTTTTTTATGGAGATTAACTCACTTAACATTTGATAATAATTCAACTGAAGCAAACTAAGATTATAAGACTTTTTAAATAGAAATAAAATATTGAAGAGATTATTTGGAATGATTAATGTTGCCGTCATTAGAATAAACTAAAGTCGGCAGCTTTGGGCAATGAGAAATCTACCTATACTTTGAAGGTAACAAAGGTCGCCGCATGCTATTTTTCTAGGATATGGTGGTCATTAACTTTCTCTTTGGAGATCATCAACCGTGTGCAAGCATCATTAATAAATTTGTGTGGGTGATTTTTTTAGATTTAGAATCACGTATTGCGCACTCGCACACATTCAAGCCTCAATCTTGCAAAATAATGTGAGCAGAGTAAAAAATCGACGGGAAATTTGGGGGAGTAGGAGATTTGCCGAGGAGTAATTTATAGAGGAAGTGAGATAGAAACAGAGTGGGAGAGATAGAGAGAGAGAGAGAGAGAGGATTCAAGAAGGAGAGTTGCCAAAAGAAGTAAATTGTATTCATCCCTCTAACTGCTATACATGGCAGGTATTAATGGAAACTGAACAATTGAGTCATAACTGAACAGTAATAGACCATGTGAAGGAAATCGAATGAGAATAATAACTGAACCATAACTAATTCATGGGAAGGAAAAAAATCAGAAACTACCAAAAAAAAATTAAAAAAATAGGAAAATAAAAAATATTAGTAAATATAATCTCAAGTGTCTTAAGCTCATATATAATCTCGAAATTTTAGGAGTCACTAGGTCTTTAGGGTGTTGGTCCTTGGCATCTAGGCATCCTGTGGAATCACAATGCCTGCATCGATGAGGCCGGTAGCATCGTGCCATACAAATTATTCGGTTTGTCATGTATTTGGTTTGGTACTGCATGAGCCTTGGACCTCCTTCTAAAATATGACATTTTCCACCTAGAAAAGCTAATTAAAGTCTCCTTTTATCTCTCCCTCCGGATTTCTGCATAAAAGGCTTTATCTACCTATCCTAACCTAGCAGCAATTTAAAAGATAATGTGGAACCCTACACTCACATTGGACTGCCTCACCTGCTCAAAGAAGCCAGGAATTCAAAATTGATACATTGACATGTATGTCCTTTTTCCACCGACACACTGCTCTTCTGAATCTTCACGTGGAAACAGAATCTGTGAGTTTAAAGTGCACTTAAATTGCAGTGGATGAACCACTGGTAGACCTAATTTTCAGGGGAGCTGACTATTCACCACAGGCTATGATTCCTACCCGGGAACGGCTACGGAAAAAGAAGAAAGAAATTTGTCATTTATCGACTTTTTGACATCCAGTAGGTGTAGTCATCTTTTAAGAGGTCACTCGCTCAGCTCGATGCTCTCTCGGCCAGGTGAATAATGGCAAGGTAACAGATCAATAGCACCGGCTACATTCCATACATACCTTTGGAGGTGGTTTATTTTCACCCGTCATCAGATCTATCAACGGGCATCCTTCTTTTTCCGTACGATCTGTAACATCCTCTTTTAACACCCCCTCCCCCCATTTTTTGTTTTTTTGGTAAGTAATAACACCATCTTTTACATGGCACAGACACCTAAGACAAAATAGTACAACTTCAAATACCATCAAAAAAAATTCCATCCAAAACTCTAGTTAGTCAGCAACTAATTTAACAACTCAAAATACATCTAATATTTATATATTAAAATTACTTACTTACAGAAAAGCAAATGCTATGTTAAAAAAAAATTATACACAAATCATTATCCCCTACTATTTCTTTGTGTTGTCGTCCACAGCGTACGTTTATTTGTGCGGTTCTCCTTGATTTTAAATGCGGTATAGATTTGTATCCTGTGTGTTTTAATGGATATATGTAGCTTTGTTGTACAGCCTAATTTATTTTATATTATATGATTTTTATATATTATATTTAAATTTATAATGGACTAAAGGGATATATGGAAAAAATTATTAACCAATTAATAATAATCAATTATATTAATAAAAAAAAATCAAATGCTACTCTCGCCATCCTTGCCACGAGTAGCACAAATTTGGTTCAGTGCACTCATGCGCCAGGCTTTTTTGTCTTAGTCAGTTGTCATTGATAAATTTATGTTATGACCTCGATACGAGGTCCTATTGTCTGATTAAGTGTAAATAAATATATAACATAGACCATAAAAAAATATAAAATGATCAAGACGTAAACATAACTTTTTTATATAATTTTTAAATATTATGTATTTTTGTTTTACAAGTAAATAGAACTCTAATAGAGCTAACCAAATATACAATAACTGATCAAAATCATATTAGCTTATCCATGCTAAAAGAAATAGAGAATGCATGTTATATTTAGGTATTTATGTAACAATTAGTGATAAATATTTACATTCACACTAAGTATATATAGCTACTATTAACAGTGACCATTTAGTTTTCTTATGATTTTTTTTTTTTAGAGTTTCCTTCTTCCCGAGTCAGCCCCTCTCAAAATAAACATAAATAGACAAATTTTATTTTAGCCGCCGAACTTTAGTCATTTGATATTTATTTCCCATAAACTAGAGATCTCGGTCCCATTTTTATATCTATCCAAAAATTAACAAACAATAACTAATGAATAATGGCCAAAAAGGATTACCGTCAATGTAAAGTTTTTTATTTATTTTTTGTAATTACCTCTTTCTTCACTTTGTTAATTATTTGAAGCCACTTATCATCCAACATGCTTACTCCTACGTGATCAAATTATAAAATACCATCCGATAAGCGTACCTAAATAAAATGGGCACCTTCTCAATGGCTACTCATTTGTTCTTCAGACAAAAAGTTTCTCCTCCGATATTATGCGCTGAGCATGCGTCAGCGTACAGTCTGGGCCGCTGCCATATCTTGACAGGAACACAAGATGTCAAAAAGTAGCAGCTGAAAAATCGCCAGTAGCAGCTATCATATGGGCCACTGAGTGTGGAAAAACTCTAGCTTGTGTCCCAATCATTTAAAGGTGGTCAAACCAAGGAAAAGTGTTACACATAGAAAAAAAATATTATAATAAATTCAAAGTATTATATTCATTACAGTGACATTGATTATTAAAAATGGATAACTCTTTTTTATTATATGTAAGATACGTAATGATGGTCTATTTTTTTGGAAATGTCATAAAATGATATCATATTACGTGGGAACAAGGGATGACCCTCTTTATAAAGTATAGATTTCAAGAATTATTTAAATAAGTTGATTAATTTTTTATGTAAATTGTGGATTAATTTTTGGTAGAAAAATAATTATTCAATCAAAATGAGTTAAACTTGAATAACGTTTACTATACGTCTGACCCATATATTATTATATTTTGGATAAAATAGCTAACCTGATATATATTGAATAACGCTCATACATGTTTAAAGTATAATATTAACCCTTAAAGCACACTGTTAGACGCTTATGTAGTATGAAATTTGTCTCTACGCCTTAATTGTACCTAATTGGCACATATGTGCTAAATTATTATAAATAAGCCATTTGATTAATTTTAACTCATTTCCTATGAGATTTTGAAAGAAGAGAAAAAAAGAGAGAGAAAAAGATAGAGAAGAAAGAGCAAAGTGAATTAGAGAAGAATTCAAGCCAACTTTTAATAAATCTAAGTGAGTGAAAATACAAAAGTATTTTTTTATTTGTTACTAATTATTTTTAAAATCTCTAAACATTCATTATCTAAAAGTTCATTTATGTGATATTTTTTTTAAACTGTATGATTTTACTTTATATATATATGTCAATAGTTTTCCATCTGACAAAATTTTAGAAAACTCATGTTATAAAGTTATGCAAATTATATTAAATTTTTAATATTTCGGTATATATATTTTTACATGTCACTAATTTTTATACTTATATTTTTACATATCATTAATTTTCATGCAAATATTCTTGCATGTCACTTATTTGTAAAAAAAAATATATGATTAAAACTCTATTTTGACTTTGATAAAAATAAATTTTTTCTAACTTAAAAAAATATATGTATTTATAATTTGATGTACAGTTTTAAATTTTGAATAAATAAGGACTATTATAAAAAATTAATATAATATATTTAGATATATCTTATTAAATTATTTATAAATTGAAGGTGAAAACTAATATATATGAGTCAAAAAGGTGGCATTTGATATTGGCTATAGGAATTAATATATAGTTGGCTAACCTATGGGTTGTAAATAGTGACATATTGGCTTTGATTATGTAAAAATAATTATAACCTAACTTTAATATTTAACTTTTATTGGTAAGTTATCATTGATATTTGACTCTTATTCATTGGAAAGGTTTTTACATGTTATATATGTTTATATGTTAAAAAAATTTTCATAAATTTCATGTTATTATTCACTTGTAATTTTTACAGATTTTATATTCATAAAAGTTGTACCAATTTAGCATTTTCCTTTTTGCATTTATATGGTTTGGTTTATTTGATATTCTTATACTAGTTTACGATTTTGGCATACTTTATCAAAAATTTAATATTATCGATATTTTAAAATTTGATCATGATATCGTCTTCTATATGTTTTGTTTAATATACCTATATATAAAAATTTATACATATTTTATTAAATATTGAACTTATTTTTGCTACATGTTTGCTAACATTTCATATTAGTAGGCTTAGATATATTTTTAGAATATTTCAAATCATGAAAAAGTTTCAAGAAAATAGTTTTTAGTATGCTTTGGATATTTTCCTTATATTTTAATTATTCGGATGAGCAGTTCTTTTGGTTTTAGCTAATGTTTGTATATGGCCACCGATGAGGATATTTTTTAGTTTTAATACAATGTTAAAATTTATTGACAAATACTCTGATTTTTATTTAAAATAATTTTTTTATTTATAATTTAAATCGAGCAGTTAACAAATATTTGAAACTATTTTTTAATGTGATTTTTAGATTGTAACATTTAATTATTATTCGAACCATTTGACGTTGTCTATTGTAAGCTTGCATCCCAATATTTAGTATGCTTTAAGTCAGGTGATTTAACATTTTTTATGGGTTGAAATCAAAATCTAATTTAATATTAATGATATTGAGTTGGTAATTTGAACATATTAAATTAGAGTTCAATGGTGTTTTTGGGTGAGGGATGTAACACTCTCTGGGGAGGGCATAAGATCTTTAAGACCTAGGTTAATTTTATGGCATACCCCCCTAATATCAAACAACAAAAAATTTAAGTTACGCTGCTAGCTCTCGGAAATCGTTACATGTCGTTAGAAAAATTAAGAAATATGAGAGAATTAATTATGCTGGAGTTTGTATTGAAATTATCATGGACTCTGGGCTCTCTAAGTCGACCTTGCTAGTGGTTGGATCCAACCAGGCCATTGTTGCTGATATTAATGTGGGGTGTTAAAAGATTCCGACAAATGCACCCATTATTCGGATTTTTATTGGTTGAATTACGTGTTTGACTGTCCAATTGCCATCAAATGGCAGTGCCTCCCTTATTTTTTGGCACCCATTACTTAACCATGAAGGACTCAATTTTTAGCCATGATTTAGTCGACCTTAATCCAATTTGCAGATGTTAAATTCATCCTCAAGGTCTTGCCTTAGCTTAGGATTAAATTAATTTCTAAATCAAGTCCAAATTATGCTTCAATTTGGAGGATTCACACTTAAGGGTTTGCTCCTTTTTCCAAAATTTAATTTAACTTGGTTATTTCTAATCAGGTATTAATATTAACTTATAATTATTTCATCATTACGCCCAACTGATATATATCAAAGCTATAATTTATTTGATCAATTAGCATTTCAATTTAACCCCAATAATTTAGTACTTTCTAAAATTTTAAAATCTTGGAAATTATTTTAGAATATTAAATTATCACCGTATAATTCTTAAATTAATCAATAATTCTATTTGAAATATTTGTATTCTAAAGGAGTCCAGAAAGCATATCTAAGAAATACTAATTAGTCATCCAAATTCATATCCAGATTTAGATTTTTTTATAATATATAATGTAATTTTTTAAGAAAAATTTGATATGTGGGAATGTTGTCCTCTATTTTCAGTTAGAATCTAAATTATATCAAATATATCACAAATATGACTAGATAATTATTGAGTTTTATTCTCAAATTAGTAACATTTGGAATTAGCTTCCTTAAGCTGATATGATATTCTTTGATGCTTATTCTATTCAATTTCCTATGGAACACTGTGATTGTCGGAATTCATTTATTTTATGATAAACATTGGTTGACAAAAAGCTACCTATATTCATTCCACGAAATAGTTATGGTTACTACATCACCTAACTTCTCTATTTTAGTTGTGGCTTTACTTGCTCTGCTTTTGAATAATTTTGATTGAAAATATCATTATTGTAGAGAAAAAATACAATATGTCTATGACTATCTTTAGAAAAAAGTCAAAGATGTTAAAAATACTCAAAAGGAAAATACTAATATCTTTCATAAGCCTATGGTTGCCGCATTTATAAATTTGATAGATTCTTCCTCATCTTATATATCCTCATCTCTTAATACAATTGGTCTTAAAAGAACTACCAACCAAGTTCTATCTTATACTTTTACTATACTAACCGTCTCTTTTAAGTATATCTTCTTCATGGTTTGATTAATACTACCGGTTATAATTATATTACATTTAACTCTTTTTTAATATCTCATAAGACTTCTTCAACTAATATACATCTTATCTATACTACTGATGGTTCTCGTATATTTGTAGATCATGTTGACCATGTATCAACCTTCGGCATTTATATTTCAGGTACTTATTATATTTCGAACTTGACTCTAAATTTTATATTTGTTGGTCAACTTATTAAATATGAACTTAATTTAACATTTTCTCTTAAAAATTGTGATGTATATGACCAAAAGACTAGCCAGTTCATTAAAATTAGGCATAAAAATAGTTACATTTTTAAGTTTATATCATTGCATCTTCTAAATTTGCTTACTATTATTGTCTCTTCTAGTCTTTGACACATTCAATTTGGTTACACTTCATTTCCTTATGTTTAGTTCTTAATCTCTAATGATTATTTTAAAAAAAATTATTTTAACTCTTTTTAATTGTGTATCTTGTCATTTAAGCAAATAATCAATCTTTATCTTTTAATAAAAGTAATTTTTTAGCTTTTACACCTTTTGATTTAGTTTATTATAATATTTAGGGTCATTTATATTCCCATCGAGAGTGAATCTCACTGCTTCTTATATTTTTTGATGATTATTATTACTAAATATAAACTTATCTTTTATATAATTGATATATTCCCTTGTCAAAGTCTTTGGATATGCTTGTTTTGTCTTATTACCTCCTCCTAAGTATATCAAACTTAAACTTCACTTTTTTTCTTTTCTACTTGCTTAGTTATGGTATGGGACATAATGACTATTAATAATATGATCTTACAACTAAGTATCTTTACACATCCAAGAATGTCAATTTTTGGGAGCACAAACACTTCATAATGTCTTCCTATTTCATTTTGACACTTCCTCTTACTGTTAGATTTTTACTGATTCAATCATAAATTTTTTTTTAAAATTTTTATTTGATACAAGTTATATAAGCTCAACTTCTCCTAACAAGCCTTAATCATCAAATGATCATGTTATCACAACCACACCCCTGGAGTCTTCCTCCATTATAGATATTCGTCACTTAAGTTGGGTATAATTTCCTTCTATCAATCTTCATGATTAGTACTGTTTTCCTACTATTACTATTCTTCATGAAATGTGCAATTATTACAAAATATATTCTATCTTTTTGGCGGATAGCTTATATCCAAAAAGCTTGATATATTTTACAAAACTCATACTTAGAATCTAATTGATCTTTTTCTATAAGACTATAATAAGAAACAAATTGGTATGCAAAACGAAAATAAATTCTAATAATTCGAAAGTATGATGCAAAACTTGTTTTGTGGACAATGTCTTTACTCAAGAGTATGACATTTATTATGGGGAGACCTTTGCTCCTATTATTTTTTTGCTTCTAGTTGATCTCTTTTAGTTGTGACTATTGCACACCAATGGTCTTTATTTTAAATAAATGTGAATAATACATTTTTACATAGAGACTTGACTGCAAAGGTTTACATGAAACTCCTCTTGGCTATTCTTATTTTTCTGAATAGATAAATTATTTTTTATGAGCATTTTATGGTTTTAAATAAGTTCCCTATCTTGCTTTTCTAGTTCAACTTTATCATTTTACTGTTTGGGTTTGTCTTTTATTCTTATGGCTTTGTTCATTTTACTCATTATAGTGATGCTGGTATTACTATTATACTATTTTATACTAATGATATGATTATTATTGATAATGATATTTTTTATAATCTTAAACTTAAATACTTTTTGGGTAATTATTTTATAATGAAGAAATTGTTATTTTCTCAAATTTAAGGTATTTCCTACATATAATGGCTATTATTTGATATAAGTTAAGTATACTTTTGATCTTCTTTTTTTTTTGCATTGCGCTCACTAGTTATAAAATGGCTAATAGTTATCTTGAAAATACTACCAAACTTTATACTATTAATAGCGAGTATTTTTTTAATATTATTTCTTATCGTCAACAGGTTGAAAGCCTTGTATATTTCATTCTTACTGGACGTAATATAACTTATATTATACATCTTGTTAGCCAGTTTATATTATTTCACATTGTTTACTATGTTGCTATTCTTCGTATTTTTTTTATGTGAATGATACATTATTTTATGAGCTGCACTTTTCTTCTTACTATTAGAAAATATAGCTGTACAGCAGTAGTATATCACCGTGTATATTTTCTTTTCTTTTCTGAATATTGTTTTCTTTCCTTTTCTTTTGTTTATTCTTTCCTCCATTTTTCTTTCCCCCTTTATTATTACCGTTGTATATTGTATATAAAGGAGCTTCGGCCCCTTGTCAGTGCGTGTGAGAAATACAAATTATATTGAATGTAATGTTTGGCGTCCGTCTGCTTTCACACCCTGTTCGCCTCTGTTCTCCCTCTTGGCCTCACGCCTCTGTTGTCGTCTTCCTCAACCATTGTGACTGAAATTTACATGGTATCAGAGAATGGCGTCTTCACTAATCTCGCTCGACACCACATCAAACACAGCCAACCCATCCGTCATCCCTTCCCACGAACGCATGCATCTCCAAACCCTCACCGATTTCACAAATCCCCACCGACTGGAAGTAGGTGACAACCCTGCCATTACTCTCGTCACGGATGTACTCACCGTCGACAACTATGTGACGTGGTCCAGGGCCATGCGTCATGCTTTAAGAGCCAAAAACAAGCTTAAGTTCATCGAAGGCATTATTCAACAACCGAGTGACTCGACCGATCCCCTTTTTGAAATTTGGGGGCGTTGCAACGATATGGTTGTCCTCACCGGATCAAAACTTCGGTTAGCTCTTGATTAAGCGA
>BSYO01000001.1:31841694-31885740 GCA_033239525.1 Nepenthes gracilis
GGGACTTCTTTCATTGTTGGCTTTTATGGGATATAAGTGTTCCTTAACCTAATAGCACTCCTATTTATTGTGACAATTATAATACTATTTAAATCACTCACAATGATATATCTTATGAGTATACAAAACACATTAAAATTGATTACAAATTTATACATCATTACCTCAAGGTGGGCACCTTTTATATATATATTTTTTTAATTTTTTAACTGATCAATTGGTTGATATCTTTTTAAAAAATCATTTGACTGGTCACCAACGTGATTTTATTTTTAAACTCTAATTGTCATCTTAAATACCATTTTGAATTTGAGAGAGGATATATATATATATATATATATATATATATATATATATATATATTATTATTATTTATAAATTAAATGATTAGTGTCTTTTGATTAAGGTAATTACTATATATATATATATAGATAGATTATTTTACAAATTGGAGGATTCATATCTTTTAATTTAAATTATTTTTATAATTACTATTATTAGCAATTCTAATTTAGATTGTTTTATTTTCTTATAAAAAAAATTCATTGCACAGCTATAGAGTCACATAAATACATAAATCTTTCTTTTACCTCTTTTTTCGTATTTCTACTAAGATATTGTTTTTTTTTTTTTTTTATTTGGCAACTTGATTGAATAATTTTTGTCATTATTGATTTGATCAAATGAGGAAAAGACCCATTACTGTCAAAAAAGGACATCAATTTAGTAATTTAACTTGTCGAGTGAAATCCTAACGAGAACTATAAATATCAGTACGCCTCGTCACCAAAAGTCAATTTCTATTTAAAATATAAATTTAGAATAGAAATATTTTGGTCAAGTGGCCATGTTCCGATCTAAAATAACACATGCAGTCCAAAATAAATATATTAATCACTTGACTTTGAATATTACTTATGGACCACTTAAAACATAAATATATAATTTGAAATTGTTGGGCCCCACAAAATTAATGAAAGAGATATCGAAAGATATCAATCACAGCGACATATACATCATGCATACGGCAGCTGTGACGACGAAAGCTGGCTGAATGACATTAATAGAAAAACCAAATAGGAGGAGGAGAAAAAGCTACCTGATGGAGAAGCCAATGGCTAAAGATCACACCACATTTCTCTGCTTGTGCATGAGATAATGCCAATCCCAACTTAGGAAGACCAGGGCGTGGCCGCAGCTCGGGAGCCCGCCTGGCCACCGCAAAACAATAATGACATGACCGTGGCCAAATTGGTGAGGCAAGAGGAAGCCCTAAGAACGGCATTCTCGACCTGCATCCACCGGGAGGCGCTATAAGAGCTCCCTCTCCCCACAGAGAGAGGGATTCGAATCACGATCTTTCCATCTCAAAACAGTCATGCAAGAGAGAAAGTATCAAGAAACTGAGATAAGACTCACTTCCTCGTGGCCACGTGCGATCCGTTTCTCTCACGATCACCATCCCCAAGTCTATTTAAGCAGAGGAAGTTAGCCGCCCAAAATGGGGTGTATTAAGGAGTCGCGCCCGCAACCCGCCTTTGTTAGATTCCACGCTAAAACATACACTTCACTCACGCTTCATTAGTATTCATCCGCGCACCGCTCACCGCGCGCAGCGTCATTTTCGCTTGTTGCGAAATCACTTGGCTGAAAGGCTTCGGAATAGCCGTAGTGAAAATCTCACCGACTTCCACTTTTATTTGTTGTTTTTGATTAAGCAGCCTGCGCTTAAAGTTACAGAGATCGGACCATTTGCCTAACGCTATCACGTGTTTGGGAATCCGAAGACTTTCTAATCTGTACGATAACCATGGACCGAGACGCAACAGAAACATTGCCCATAAAAAATATAATAATAAAATTCAAACAAATGAAACATATTCAAATATTTTTTTCCAGTTTCTTGCGCTACCTACCAAGCTCACCGCCTCCCCGAGAAGACTCGTTTCATTCTTTTGGGATATTTTTGAGAGGCTGGGTAAAAGGGAAAAGTAAAATACGAACAATATCTTCTGAGCGGGAAGCAAATCCTAATATTATTGATTAGCACTTACGCACATGTGAAAAGCAAATTCCTTCTTTCTATTTTGCAGCTGATCTCCTCTCGATTTAAACCACACGACTCCAGTGACAGAATCCGAATTTATCTCCCATTATTGAAGATTCTGTCCATATTTTAATCACGAAGTAACTCTCTCTCTCTCTCAGAGTTGGCGACCACTCTCCGTTTCTTGTGGGATAGGTATCTCTCTCTCTGTCAGAGTTGGCGACCATTCTCCTTTCCTCGTGGGATAGGTCTGTTACTCCTCGCCATCCAAGGTTGTGTCAGAGAGCGAGTGCATGTCTTCACGCCCACTCACCGTTCGCTGATTATCATCACGGTTGATTCGAAGATTTTCATATGAATCCATTGAAATAGTTGTGAGAAATAGAAGCTGACAAGTGGGATTTCATATTCATTAGAGTAACCGCCATGGGATTAGAGATTCAATCCGACAACCCAAAGCCACCCACTTCCCCAACCTCCCTTCCTAACTCAATCGTGCCTCAACAACTTCCAATCACATCCGACCCCGCAGTCGCCACCAGGAAGCCCACCCAAAAGCTGACCCTTATCCCACTCATCTTCCTCATCTACTTCGAGGTTGCCGGCGGCCCTTATGGGGAAGAACCCGCAGTCCAAGCCGCCGGACCACTCCTAGCCATATTAGGCTTCCTCATATTCCCGTTCATCTGGAGCATCCCGGAAGCCCTGATTACTGCTGAGCTCTCCACCGCCTACCCGGGCAACGGTGGCTTCGTCATCTGGGCCGACCGTGCCTTCGGCCCGTTCTGCGGTTCACTTATGGGCACGTGGAAGTTCCTCAGTGGTGTGATCAACATTGCATCTTTCCCTGCCTTATGCATCGATTACTTGAAGTTACTCTTCCCCATTTTCGGTTCCGGCCTGCCCCGCCACTTGGCAATATCGATCTCAACCATACTGCTTTCTTTCTTGAACTACACTGGCCTAACTGTTGTTGGGTATGCTGCTGTTGCTCTTGGGGTTGCCTCTCTCATGCCGTTCATTCTCATGTCTCTGATTGCTATTCCTCAAATTCATCCCCATAGATGGCGTAATCTAGGACAGAAAGGTGTGAAAAGGGACTGGAATTTGTTCGTCAACACGCTCTTTTGGAATCTCAACTATTGGGACAGTGTCAGCACTCTTGCTGGTGAAGTCGATAATCCTCAAAGGACCTTTCCAATAGGGCTTTTAGTGGCTGTGATTTTCACCTGTTTGGCCTACTTGATTCCTCTGATCGCCGTCACGGGCGCCATTTCCGTTGATCAGAGTCTTTGGCAAGCCGGATTTATGGCCGATGCCGCGCAGATGATTGCTGGGAATTGGTTGAAAATTTGGATTGAAATCGGAGCGGTTATGTCGAATATTGGTCTCTTTGAGGCTCAACTGAGCAGCTGCGCCTACCAAGTACTGGGTATGGCAGAGATTGGATTCTTGCCAAAGTTGTGTGGGGCGAGAGCGAAATGGTTCAATACCCCATGGGTTGGGATAGTGGCATCGACAGCGATTGCACTAGGAGTCTCCTTCATGAACTTCACCGACATAATTTCTTGTGCGAATTTCCTTTACAGTTTGGGCATGCTGCTGGAATTTGCGTCGTTCTTATGGCTGAGGAGGAAGCTTCCAGAACTGACGAGGCCGTACCGGGTGCCGATGAGGATGCCAGGATTGGTGATGATGTGCATGGTACCATCTGGGTTTTTGGTGTTGATAATGGCAATTGCTACCAGGACTGTTTTTCTGGTGAGTGGTGTCATGACTGCGGGTGGGATTTTGTGGTTCCTCGCAATGAAGCTGTGCAAAGCAAAGAAATGGTGTGCTTTCAGCAGAGACGACGACGGAGGAGAGCAAGGATGACAGGAAGAGAGTGCGATGGAAGTAGCGGTTAAAGGAATTTTCATTATTAAAATCCGTAGTGATCATGGAAAGAAATTTAAAAATTTAAATTTTGACAATTTCTATAATGTAGAAGGAATTCATTATGAATTTTTCTCTCCTATCACCCTTCAACAAAATGGCATTGTTGAACGCACAAATCGTATCATCCGAAAAATGGCCAGAATTATAATGCAATATAAAAAGGTTGCCATGCATTTTTGGGGCGAAGCTGTGAGCACGGCTTGTCACATAATTAACCGGGTCTACCTAAGACCTGGGACAGAAACAACCGCATATGAACTTTAGAAATGAAAGAAACCCAACATTAAATATTTCCATGTCTTTGGTAGCCAATGTTTTATCTTACGAGATAAGAAAAACTTAGGAAAGTTTGACTCAAAGAGTGATGAAGGAATATTTTTAAAATATTCTCTAACTAGTCGAGCCTATCAGGTTTACAATTTACGCACTCAAAAGATTATAGAATTCATTAATGTTTTTGTAAATGATATCCCTTATGAGCATCTTGAAAGCTGGGACTGTACTGATAAAGAGGATGATCATGTTGAATTTTCACCGGACTCAACATTTTCAGATATTGAGCAGACAACTCCTAATACCATTCCTACAAATGAACATTCTACTAGAGTTAAGCTCAATCATCCTAAAGACTTTATGCTAAGCGATTTGAGTGAAGGTATGATGCTGCGTCATCGAGTTCTAAACTAGCTCGCCTACACTTGTTATATCTCGCACATCGAACCTAAAAAGGTTGAAGAAGTCTTGTCCGAGGAGTGCTTGACAAATGACATGCATGAGGAATTAAATCAATTTGTGAGAAATGATGTTTAGTCATTGATTCCCATCCTACACATGCAAATGTCATCGGGACCAAATGGATTTTCAAAAATAAAACTGATGAAAATGAAAATATCACCCGTAATAAAGCTCGCCTTGTTACTCAAGAATATACTTAAGTGGAAGGCATTGATTATGACGAGACTTTTGCCCCTGTGGCTCGACTCGAATCTATTCGTATTCTTCTGTCCATTGCTTGTACCATGCGATTCAAATTGTATCAAATAGATGTAAAAAGTGCCTTCCTAAATGGGTTCATTCAAGAGAAAGTCTCTATTGAACAACCAAAGGGCTTTGTAAATCCTACATTTCCAAACCATGTATACAAATTAAAAAAAGGCTCTCTACGGTCTTAAGTAAGCTCCTAGAGCTTGGTATGAGCATCTCACCTCGTACCTTAGTGATCATGGCTTTGTTCGGGGTAGTGTTGACAAAACTTTATTTGTAAAAATGACCAAAAAATATATATTGGTAGCTCAAGTGTATGTTGATGACATTATTTTTGGTGATATCGTCGACTCCCATGCTCATTCCTTTGTTGACTGTATGATTTTGGATTTCGAAATGAGTATGGTCGGAGAACTTATATACTTCATTGACTTACAAATTCGGCAACTCTCTTACGGTACGTTCATTTCCCAAGCCAAATATGCCAAGGATTTTGCCAAATGCTTTAATCTTGATAACTCCAAACATATTCAGTCACCCATGAGCAGCTCCTCAAAACTGGATCGTGATCCTGCAGGTAAGAGTGTCGATTCAACTCTTTATAGAAGTATGATCGGTAGTCTCCTGTACTTAACTGTTAGCTTATCCGACATTACATTCAGTGTTCGTGTCTGCGCTCAATATCAATCGGATCCAAAAGAATCCCATTTAAGTGCCGTTAAGCACATCATTCGCTGCATCAACGGGACTTTTGATTATGAGATTCTCTTCTCAAACGACTCAAATTTTGCCCTGGTCGGATATTCCGATACCGATTGAGCTGAAAATGTTGATGACCGAAAGAGCACATCCGGTGGATGTTTTTATATCGGCTCCAACTTGGTGGCTTGGATGAGTAAGAAATAGAATTCTATTTCATTATCTACGACCGAAGCGAAATACATTGCCGTGGGGAATTGTTGCACCCAACTCTTATGGATGAAGTAAATGATTCTTGATTACGGTATTGTCCAGGATACCATGCTCATTTATTGTGACAATACTAGTGCTATAAATATCTCTAAAAATCCTGTCCAACACTCCCACACAAAACATATCGATGTTCGACATCATTTCATTCGTGAGCTCGTGGAAACTCGTGTCATCTCACTTGAACATACTCTCACCGACCATCAATTAGTCAATATCCTCACCAAACCCTTAGACAATGTGCATTTTGAATTTTTACGAATTGTCATCCGTGTTTGCTCACCTCCCGAGAAATGACCCATATTTCTTTAAGAATAATAATAATTATTATTATTATTTCCCAGCCAAAAAAAAAAAAAAAATTTACACGGGGGCATCACATTACAGCATCACCGCGGGTCTTGTTCTTTTCACCACACTCTGCTTTCATCTCTCTCACCGCCGTCTCTCTCTCTCTCTCGTTTTTCTCTAACCGTAACCCCGTCCACCATTATCATCTCTCCGGCACTCCCATTATCGAGCGGCCATTCTGTAGATCGTCCCCTCACTTGTTGATCTGCGCCGAAATTCAGGTAATTTCTATTCTCTCTCCTTTCCTGGCGTCAATCGGTGCTTTTCTCTTCGCCGTCAATGCCGTTCGCCGGCGACCCCCATGTGTGCTGGCGGTCCTTCCGGTCATTCATCCTTTCTGTTCTGGGTCGCCCCGTTCCTGGCTCACCGCTATGGAACGGCTGGGCCTTTGTTGTCCTGTTTCTGTGTTCTGCTGCTGCCCTCGTGCACTGGCTCCTTGTGCCGGTGTTGGGCTTTCGGCGTTGAGTCATGCTGCACAATACGGCCCGTACTTGTGCCATAGGTGGTGGTCGCTCTCTCCTTTCTACCTGCACGGGATGCCCCGCGGCCAGACCCCTTGCCGCTCTCTGTGTTTCCTGTTGCTCGAACCAGAGACCTGGACCGGTTGCTCCCTGCTTCCAGCCGGTCCTGACAAGGGCACATTGGAATCCCATGTTGGGGTGCCCTTGATGTACGACTTTTTTGTGGATCCGGGGGAGTCATTCTCCTCATCTGAACCGTCAAATGTAAAATCCGACGGCCCACACGTTTTGAATGGATAATATAACGTAGAATGCTCGATTTTAAATTTAATCATCCAAAACACGTAAACGCTTGATTTTACATCCGACGGCTCCGCATCGTTGAGTTATGACGCCCTCGATCCCTTTTTTGTGCTGTTTGCCTGTTGTGTTTTTTTGTTTGTTTATACCAATTTTGTGTGTGTTTTCAGATTCGGGGGGTGTTGGACGTCGTCAGCCAACGCCAAACAACAAAGCCGTCCGATCAAGACACATTTAAAGCGATAATATAACGTAAAAATTCCGATTTTAAATGTGATCGGACGGTTCCGATTAAATATAGCGGTACAAAATCTCATCCGTCCGTGTTGGTAAATCGAACTGTCGAAAATTTCGTGTATAGTAATCCTAATTTAAACCTCGAATTTTCGTCTTTCCCTCCCGAAGCACTGCAGTCTCGTCTCCTCTCCTCTCCTCTCCAGCTTTGGTCTTTGGTCTCCTGGGGGGCGTTGGACGCCGTCCATTGCCAAACAATGTACTGGCCCGATCGTCCATGGCATTTAAAGGATAATATAACGCGGTCCGATTTTAAATATGATCGGACTATTACGATTAAATATAAGCGGTACAAAATGTCATCCGTCCAAAGTTGGTTAATCCAATCTGGTCGAAAATTTCGTGTCTGATAAGAACCCTAATTTAAACCTCGAATTTTCGTCTTTCCTCCTCCCAAGACCGCATGCCTCTGCCTCTCCTCTCCTCTCCAGCTTTGGTCTTTGGTCTCCTGGGGGGGCGTTGGACGCCGTCCATTGCCAAACAACAGCCGTCCGATCCGCGCACATTTAAAGGATAATATAACGTGGGCTGTCCGATTTTAAATATGATCGGACTGTTACGATTAAATATAGCGGTACAAAATGTCATCCGTCCGTGTTGGTTAATCCAACGGTCGAAAATTTCGTGTACAGTAACCCTAATTTAAACCTCGAATTTTCGTCTTTCCCTCCCGAAGCACTGCAGTCTCGTCTCGTCTCCTCTCCTCTCCTCTCCAGCTTTGGTCTTTGGTCTCCGGCGTTTCGCTCCAAATCTCCGGCGGCCAATACTCGAATCCGTCTTCTCTGTCACTGGCGGCGCTCCAAATCTCAAATAGGTTGCGCAGTAAACCCTATTCGAGCTATTACTGCGTTTCTCTTCTTTTTCCGTCTTCTCTATTTCTCTCATCTGCCTCCTCCTCTTCTTCTCCTTATTTTCCATTTAACCGGCCGGCATTAATTTCCGTTGGCCGTTCCTCTCTCTCCCTCTCTTACACACGCGTGGGCCGTCCTGATTCGGCGTTGGATCTTCCTTTGCCTCTCTGGACCGTCCTGATTCTGTAGCTGCAGTCCTTGGTTGGCAATGGCGCTTGGGGTGCCGTAGCTTATGCATTTCCATTCCCACGTCCTTGGCCTCTCATAAATTGCTCTCGCTTTGTTCTGCTCGTTACGACGTGGCTGCGTTTTGCTCGGACTCTCACATCTCCGCAGAATCCACGGACCAAAAGTCTGAAGAATCTCGTAAACAGGTTAGGGTTCTTAATTTTGAAGCTGACTAATTCTTTGGAGGTGTTAATTGATGACGAAAATGATGTTCACGTTGGAATGGCGTCTTGGGATTGTTAGAATTGCGTATATGAATTTTATTTAAGTAACTTATTAAGATTATTAATGTTATGAATTTTTATGGATTTGTTATATATTATTAGATAAGGAATTATTTTTTATGTTTCTGGTCTTCAATTGGTGTAAGGTTATTTTAGGACGGAACTACCGTTGATAAAGAGGCAGTTTTTCTGGATAGGCTGAAAGGAAGTTTTCAGTTTTTGAGAGGAGCATTTTTTTTACCTCCCTTGTAGTTATGATACTGGGGGATAAGTCCATAAAATTGTAATCACTCTTGATTACACAAAATTCTGTAACTCTGTCATGAAAGAGACAAAAGGACGATGAGATTTTGAGTTTGCTCGAAAGGAGGACACAAATATGGATTCATATATGTCATTTTGTGAAATAACTGGTTGCAATCTGCAACCGATTGCCAAGGATCCTCATGAACTGGTTGAAGAGGATGCTGGTCTTGGTTGCTCAACCATCAGAAAGTTTTCATTGATTGAAGACAAGCCCTATCTTATGGTTGATGATGTGTTGGTCTGGATTGATAGCGAAGAAAGTTGGGTGATGTGTAAATTTGATATAGAAAAAGTCTATTATAGCGTGAATGGGGGTTTTCTTCGCATTTTTGTTGGCCTGTGATGCTCTTATTATATTAGGGAGCTTGTGTTGCCTTTTCTTATCCTGATATGATCTTTGTTAGGCAATTTGTTTAACATCTTAATTTCATTGTTTCATTGGATTTTATTGCCTATTATAACATGAATGGCTTGTATTGCTTGAATTTTCTAGGGCCTGCCTCATGGAGCACTTTTCATGCACCTACTAGACAATATTCAAATGTTAAAAAGCTTTACTACTCCCACATTGATGATGATTCCCGGCAAGAATTAAAAGAGCCTGATTAATCTCTTTCCTTAAACTCTGTTTAATTCCTCCACAAAATTCAGTGAATGTTTCAGCCATCATTGCATATATCAATGACTCTAATTGTGAAAACCTCCCAAGTTTTTATCAAAATCATAATCAAGCTCACATTATATGTATGATTCTATTTGTGTCGTTCGTTATTCCTTAAAGATGTAACTTTTTAAATCTGACAGCTGATATCTTTTGTGTTCATAAATCAGTCAACTGCTGGTGCATTAGGCTCTCAAGATGAGAGCATTGGCTGGACTTATTAGTATTGACCTGAAATTGGGGTGTGCTTTATATTGTAATAGGGGTTGGCTGTAATCTATAGCTTGAGAATGGATTTTTTCTTGATCACAGGGATATGGACGATCACTTTGGCTAATGCATGGGACGTTGAAGGAGTGTGGTTTTGTGAAAAAGCCTGATTTTCTATTGAAGAGAGGTCGTGCCATTAAGGTCTCTGTGTTCATTTTGCGTGGCAGGTTGAAATGGTGAGAAAAGGGAGTTTTAATCTGGTGGCATAGATGTGTAGAATGAATGCTCTCGATGTGTGTTTGTATATATTATGATAGCCGTACGTATGAAATATTCATATATACACCTATTTGGCGGTGTATGCATGTAATGCTCATATTCTTGTATACTGATTGTGGGTGTATGCATATGTGCGTGTGTTTGGCAGGCTTAAAATAATAGTAGTGTATATACATGTATTTGGCTATAGGGTATATACATGTAATAATTATGTTGGCTTTGTCTAGAAACAAAAACGTCTCTGAAAAATTTGTACAAAATTTTACAAAAAAAAAAAAAAAAAAAAAAAAACGTTTTGTCTCCGAAAATGTCTCTGAAATTAAAAAAAAAACACATTTTTGAAAAATTTTTCACTTCGATGTCCAGCATCTAAATGTCTTCGAAAAAATTTTCACTTAGAGGTCCAGCACCAAAATGCCTCTAAAAAATTTCCACTTAGTTGCCCGGTTACAAAAATTCTCCGAAAGTTTCCACCTAGTTCCACTTAGTTGTCCGGTTAAACAAACGTCTCCAGAAATTTTCACTTAGTTGCCCGGTTACAAAAAACGTCTCTAGAATTTTTCACTCAGTTACAAACCTCTCAGAAATTTTTCACTCACAATCTCTAGAATTTTCCACATAGCTGGTCTGCCCAAAATCCTTTCCGAAACTTCCTCTCACACGTACCCAGCCCAAGTTGCAATTTGAAATTCCGGGACTTCCAAACAATTGGTTTGACTAAGTTACTTCTAGAACTTGGTCATAAATATATCTTCTTTGCATATATGTGGAGTTTTAGTAGGTCTTTTGTGCTTCTCATTGTAAATGAATTGTGGCAAAAAATAGGGAATGCCAAACACTGTTACCATATTATTCTTGGACACTGTAAATTTGTAATGGCCACTAATGAAAGAACAAGAACTATGACCTTTAATTGTGTGGAGTAATATAACCTATTTTCGATTATTTGTTTCCTCAGTTAGTAGGGTCTACTAACCCTGATCTCTTAAGATAAAATAATAAGTGGAAAAAATAAGTGAAAGAAAAAACAAAACAAACAAAGATAAGACTTGACTACAGCTCACATTTGTGCATTAATTCATGCCTTGCATCGTTTGTATTATTTACACAAATCTCATCTTTCCAATCTGTCTTATAAAATACTTTAGTATAAAAATTTACATGTCGTTATTATGGTACCTTGCTAAGCCTACTGTTCACCTCTCTGCTGTTTTTATTTTTTTTCCTTCCAGATAACCTTGATGATCTAATACTTGATAAAAAGGAGTGAAGATAGGGCTTAGCTGCAAGAAGAGTTGCTGAATTTTGAAGACTTGTGATATTGTAGTTGTGTTAATGGATATACATAATAATGATTTATGTTTTTTTAATGAATATTGTAAACTTATGACATATCATATTATATCTACTGTCGTGTAGATAGTTATGACATACCATGAATATTTTAATGAATTTTGTAATTGAATATGTAATATATGCTTCCAAATAATTAACATTATATATAAATAATTTGATATAAATATAATTATTATTTATTTTAAATTGATATATAATTATTGTACACGTAATTTTATCTATATCATCACAAAAACAAATTCAATTTTGTAAATTCTACCTCAAGCAAATCCATTTGGTTGATATAATTTATTATTAGTATTTATTTATTTTTTTGTAAAACTAACATGCTTAAAAACTAACATGTTTGGATAATATATTTTATTATAACATCTTAAATTTTTTCACAATCATACAACTTAATATATAATTAATTATTAACTTTTAATTTGAGGTCACATGATTACATTGGCACATGCTTAGAGAACAGATGAAAAATGAGGAGAGAAAAATATGCTTCAATAATATATTCATACAAATTTGAGATAAAACAAACAAAAAGAGTAGATAAACAATTATCATAAAATAAATCATGGACATTGCATGACAATATTATTATTATTATTATTTTCATTTTTTCCTTGTAACTCGTTTCCTTCAAAATGATAAGAAATGGAGATTCAAAATATTACAGAAAATTTTAATGTGCTGTTTCCTACTTTGCGTTTGCTTTAAATCAATCCATAAATAGACATACTAATAAAATTAAATCAATCCCTGAATCAATTGGCCCGGAACAACATTAATGATAAGAAAATATAAGTGGAGTATGTTTTGCGGGGATTTTTGCACAACCACGAATAAGGCCATTGGATTTCCATTCGACCACGAATCATGTGCTATTAAGTTAATAAATTAATTTCTGCAAAAAAATTCGCCAGCCTCCCCTCTAAATGGAGGAAAACCATGCATACAATCTGTACATAAAACCCTGTACATGACGTATAAATTAATAAATTTCAAAATTTATCCAAATAGACATCCACAACCCATTCATTACATCTCCACAACAAATCCATACGTTCACACAAGATCACAATGTTCATGCTATTCATTTATCACAAGTCCATGACAGTATTATGTACATACATTAACACAACTACAATATCACAAGCCTTCAAAATTCAGCACCTCTTCCGTACAATATCGGGGTTATCTGGATGGGGAAAAATAAATACAGCAGAGGAAAAAAGGTAGTTCTTCTGTACATTTTCAAACATAAAATATAACAAACTGTCGAAGGTTAAAATAAGCAGATCAACAAGCATATAATGCTTGTTTGGATGAGCTTCCAACATCAGCAGCATATATATAATGCTTCATCTCAGCATAATAGAATATCAACATCCCGGTTTAACAGAATATCTCTCCCATTATCAGCAGCATCAGCATCCCCGCATATTAGTTTGATAGAATATCAGCATCCCAACATCAGCTTAACAGTTGAAGCAAAAACACAGCTCCACTCACTGCATGAACAAATGAATCAATTGATCCCGCAAGATATTAGCATCACTTTTCAACACAATGATCAAGAATCCAGCTACAATAAAACAAACAAAACTGAAATGGAACTTACGGGACAACCCCATTCCTGGTAATATCCAAAGAAAGCAGTAATCATGCTTCTGCGCACCAATTATACCCATATCCCCAATACAAGCTGCGTTATTATTATTTTTTCCTTCCCTGCCGGTCAATAAATCCACATGAAATTCCTTCCTTCTACTTGCATAGGCACAAAGATCAACTTAGAAAATCAGCAAACTCTTTACAATTAGAAGTCACCCCTGAACAACTTCCAACGTTAGCGGCCAAGCCCCGCACCCCCAAAGGGGGGACATTCGTGGCATGAACTCCTTCCCCCTATTTTTTGTTCAAAGTTTCTTGGAAACAAAATTAATAAGAAGACCTAGTCCGGCAACTGGCAGCTGATTAGCGAATTCCAGAGAGCGGGTCAATCTTCAAGGTGAAGATGGAAACAAAATGTGCGGGGGAATGTACCTCGGTAAGCCAACAAAACACTTCAAAATCAACACCGACGACTGTATCCTTCCACTCCTATGCAGGTTGAGTTCGCATCTTCTTATGAACATCCACAAGAATGTCCCTCAGCCTGGGGATGACTGATATGACCAGGAGTTCCAGTATACCATATGCAGGTTGCTTCATGCAAATTGAAGACTGAAATTTTTCCACAGCAAACATCATGTTGTTTGGTCCAAATTACATGCAGAATGAATCTATGAAGAGAAAATCAAATCATTCATTGAGGTCATTACCTGAAGGAAATAATAAAAATCACTTGCACAGCGTCTGTACTGTCTGTGGCCAATCAAGCTGACTAGGGCACTTGGAGCTCCATCTGGCCGAAAATAAGAGCAGATTGTATATTTCGAAGAAAATATAGCCAAGCCAGCTCAAATGACAATTCTCTATGCTGTAATTGGCTAATCCCTCCAAGTTATAAGCAAGCAATTTATTGATACAATTGACATCTCTTTAAGTGCCCTCCGAAACTGGAGGCAGAATTTCCCACAATATTTCATATATGTCATACTAAACAAACAACAAAATCAAATTTCAGCCATATTATATTAGTGGCTTTCCCACAATATTTGGTCAATTCACTCCCAGAAAGCAGAAAGCATTTGTTTTCTAGACCAACTGTTACCACTTGCACCTGTCCAAATGGTCTTCAATATAGGATATCAAATGATCATCACACACTCATCTCATATTAAGCCATAGGTGATTACACAGTCAATAGAATGGCTGCATTCTAGATGGCTAAAACATGGACTAAAATCACCAAGTTGTTGAAAATCAGTGAACTAGAAGGGGAAACCTTGAATTGTTCATGAAGAAATCTAATGTACTGCACTGCCTCCAGTAGAACAGACGCTGTGTCTGTCTGCAGGAATTCAAACCAATCAATACATCAAAGCGACGCAGCAACAACTGTAGAATTAATGAGTAGCAAATGCAGCCTTTTCACGAGATTAATATAAAGGAGGAAATTTTCCATCAATCAACTATCAGGTTGCAGTTTGGTCCCAGATTAGTTAAAAAGGATAGTTGTAGACTGGCACTGCCAATAACCCAATCTTTACTAAGTTATGTGAATTCTGAAGAATTAATTTGTCGCACTACCTTGCCATATGGTGAAACAAGCTGCTGGAGAACCACTATTCTATCACCGAGTTTTTCTTTCCTTTCCTGTTCCAGAAAACTCATGTTAAAGTCTAAAAACAGCTTGGGAATACATGTTGAATAGAAATCAGACAAATTTGGCAATCAATTTACATGTTGAATAGAGTAGCAGATAGTAAGGTTTCTGCTTCTGCTGTCAAATGGCGAGGAGCAACATTTACATGCCCTAGAAATGGAACAATTTTATAACTATTTGATATGAAAGTGCAATGACTGTAGCCTATCAAGTTACATAACTAAATTACCAGCAATAGCACTTCCCCATTGATCCCGTTCACATGCCACAGCCCAAGCAAGGGTGTTGCCAGTTGTTGGTCTTGTTGTAACTAAAAGAACTAAATCGGCATAGGCAACACCATCTGAAGGAAGAGAAACAAGTTAGGATCAAACATATACATAGGACGAGAGGCTAGTTGTCTAGGATCAAACACCATCTGTCCTCGTTGATATAATTGATATATATTCAAAACTCATTCAAGTAGATATACAAAACCTTTCAAAAAATTTAACATGCTAAATATTGAAGTTCAAGGTCATAGTGCAGAAAAATCCATGTATAACCCAACCATGCCAACTTGTTTTTTTTTTTTTTTTTTTTGGGCACTTCTATGATATTTGTGTTTAAACAAAAGAGTCTAGCATAGGAATAATTCTTTGTTAGAAAAACACTTTTTTTTTTTTTTTTTGTAAGTACTTAGTAAGAAAAACACGATCACTTCATCAAAGGAAAAAAAAAGACTGTTTCTTTGCAAGATTCAGCTAACAGACATTCTCTTGTGATCTGGAGACATCAACAAGAAGGCTGAGGAACAACATGCAAATAAAGACCCAATGTATACCAGATCCATTCAACTTTGCTAGGCAGAGCACAATACTTCTTCATGAATGTTGACTAAATATCATAAGTAATGAGCTCCGGGTTAGGCAATCATTTGATAACCAAATTAATGAAACTAAACAGTTCAATCCACTTCCAAACAAATGACCCTCCCCATGCAGAGGAAGAGGGGAGAAAGCAAGCAAGAGTTCAAGTTAATTAGAATATCAATACATGATTCTTCCAAAAATATAGAAAATAAAGCAAATGGGAATGACGATGAGACCTTGTGGAGGCGATGCCTTTTGTCCTCCCCAGATATATCATCCAAAGTGCAGTTATACCAGCAGTCACCAGAAATGGGAGGATCGCCTTGAGCATTGCAGGAAGGAGTGGGTGCAGAGGTCATAGGCTCCCCAAGCTGGTCATCAAAAGTAAAAGAAATGAATGAATTAGCAAAACTAGCATAACTATTCTACTAGTATGCAAATTAATTGGTAAATTCACCTTAACAATGTCACCAACATTTTGACAATCTCTATCAGGTGAGTGACCAACAGCATCATAAATTAAATATATTCTAATAGGCTGCTTTGCATCCTTCGGGTGCTTTGCTGATACTGAAATACCAAGCAATGCCCTTCCTTTTCGGTAAAGTGGTTCCGAAAGACCAGATCCCTCGTATGCTTGTGGGGTAACAGAATACACCTAGCTACCGGGTCGCTTCCGTTGTTGAATAATTTGATCATGTATACATGAATGTGAATTAATATTCTTACTTCCCCCTTCCTGACCTCCTAGCCATTCTAGATGGTGTTCAACGGATTTTGCTTCAATAATTTTGAACAATTCCAATACCAATACAATATCCAGCAGAAGTTAAAGAACATTTGGAGGAAAAAAGGAAAACGACAACTGTCATCATGTTCTTCACAGTAATGTGGTAAAGAACAGAATCCTTATGTCAATTTTTATGTGCTCCGATGGAATCAACCAGACAGAACTTATCCCTATTTTTTTATAATCGCTAGTACCCATTTGGAAGACGCAGAACAACATTGTCTCTGAAGGTTTGGCTTTTACTCAATCTGAGTCTTCTGCTTTTGCAACCTCTTGATCCCCGTTTGAAGGTTCTGTTGTTATGTATAACGGATTTTGAGATACAGTCATATGTTGTTCCTACAATACAATAAAGTATATTAGAACTAGTAATAATATATATACAACCAAGCTAGACATAATGCACAATAACGCACCTGTAGCAGCTGCGTATAGGTCATTCCGGACAGTTGATAGTCATGATCTGACATCAGATGAGGCGATTGATAGTGATGGTCTGATATTTATAGAATCGGTTGATATTGGCTAACCGACATCAAGTTATGAGCACCGATAGTTATCTAAGGAAAAAATAGAGTTAAAATACATAAATATAATAAAGATTGGTTAAAAAGTTTTTCAACTGAAAATACACCAACCTGATCCTTTTTCTTAGCTTTCTGTCTTTCTAAACAGCTTTTCGGTCTTTTGGTTGCCCTCCGTCCATCACGATTTTTTACACCTTTAACACTTCCATCAGTGAGTTGTTGTGGCATGCGCACATTACTTGTACCCTCACCAACATGCAAATTTAAAACCTTGAGTACTATCTCGTCCATCTTGGTAACGTTGTCATCTATTTCTTCTCTTGCCCCAGGATAATCTCCAATTAATAAGCAGTTTCTCATAACCTTTGACATTATTCTTCCCGACCACGCTTGTTAGTCATCACCTGAAACTATACAATCGGAACACAATGCTGGCGTGTAAGATCTTGCTTTTCTAGTCCACCTATGAAGTATACATACTTCTCAGATATAGCTATCACATCGTGAATGCTAAAAACCTTAAACACATGTGCACAAATAATTCCGTTAGTCTCCATAAGCCGACATTGACATTCAATAACCTCAGCCTTATGCTCAAAAATAACATTCACTATATGCCTCGGATCAGCATGGGATGCAAGCACATATTCAGGGTCTTGTCGTGTCAATACAATACGCCAGCCGATGCCTCCATCATCTAACTCGCATCATTTTAAAGATAGTTAGCGAGCAAATGCAAGCCAACCGGATCATCAATGGAGAATTATTCACTGATCAAATTCGCAACTTTTGCCTTGACTCATAATCAAAATAATTCTCTTTCACGCTCGTAAGCTTCAGCCCAAATTCGCCCAATTAATCGAGTGTGGCCCACGAGCCGATCGAAGCCAAGCCGAGCAGTCAAACGGCTTCATCGGGCATCGAGCCGATGCGAGGCGATTTTGAGCCAACAGAGGGGTTTCGTTCTCTTCGCCTTCCTCGATCAATTTTGTAACCTTCAAGCGTTTAACTCAATTAATTGCTAGAAGTATTTGTGGTCCATTAAGTGGTGATAACTCTCCCATTAAGCCAATTAATCAATTTTGGCCGGTTTGAGTTCATAACGCTCGGTTGAGGCGGATGATGGTTTCGCCTATAAATTGAACTTTCTAGCTTTGTCCCTGGCACCGAACTCAAGTTATACACCATCTAAACGAGTGAAGGAGTGTCCAAGACCGGAGTTGGCCCGAATCGAACGTCCTCAAAACAGAAAACCAAACGGGAGGTATATTATTCGATTTTAAATTCCACTTTTGTGGTTGTTTTAGCCACATAAATTTCTAATGACTTCTTCCTCGAACTCGCTCAAAATGATGAAAAAATCTCTCAAATTAATATCAATTTTAAATGTGTTTTCAAATCACTATCGAGACTTTCCGATTCTTCACAAGTACTTTCTAATACTCAAAGAAAAAAGTTTTCCTCATATAACAATAAGCCCATTTATGTGAAGCTCGTATATTCCATCCAACCATATCCTGGGCATGAGACTCTCCCGTATCGCCACCATACTATTCCATACATTCTCAAAATCAACTCATCAAGTATAGAAAACATACAAGATTTAAATACAGCCAATAAGTCCGAACGGCAAAGAAGATGCTCAGTAGCCGCGATAAGTATTACTCATCACCAACTTCAAAGCTTTCGCCAGGCAAGATTCTTGATCAATAAAAATAGTGATGGAAGCCTCGCCACCATGACATCGTAAAAAGTCTCAAATAGCCATATAAATGAATCACCGTTTCATTATACAACAAAGTAAGATCCAAATACCACCATCTGCCTATGGTGGTTAAACCCACTAAAGGTACCAAAGGGCCTCAAACCTTTATTAGTGTCATACATAGTATCAAATGTGACTACATCTCCAAAACATTAATAATCTAATATCATCTCTCGTATCTTCCAAAATATATTAGTGACACAGTCATCAGAATCTAATTGCAACTCATAGAAAAATCCGGAGTTTTTCATTTTTTGTTTTTGAAAATATATTAACATAGCCCCTGCCTCACCATGTTGCGTATGTCATTTCGCCCGGCACGAAGGTATGACTTTTGGTCTTCTGCCGTATAGCCGACCAACCACTACCACCCGCCTCTATCACTATGAGCTCAAAGGTCTCGCTTGGCCTCAATCTGCGAAGATCACGAGCCATCTCAATAAGTCGTGCAATCGGTGACACTTCCCTTTGTGATCTTAAAAAATGTCTTGTTTTGGGTGGTTCAAGTTTGTGATTGTGTTCTGATACGAACGCTTTCACGACAACTTTTATTGTTTCTCTAATAAGCACCACTTCAAGCATTGCCTGACATCCACATTGGGTTTCCCACCTTTGTAATGTATTTTCCTCACTTTTATTTATTCTCCTCTTACCTTCTTTTGCACAAGTAAACATCCTATAAATTTCAACATCATCAATTTTTGACTTTCTTATAAAATTTTTCCGTCCACCGAAACCAATTCTTTTACCGTAGTTCTTCCATAAATCCCATGCTTCATCCATAGTGTCAAACTCCATGCTAATGAATAGTGTGTAATCATCCATAGTCAATAATATTCTATTTTTAATCATTCCACAACACCATATGCATTAATATAATAATACAATTTCAGCAAAAAATACACAAAATCTGAAACATATAGGAAATATGAGATTCCCTTTTCTAATATACAGGAACAGCCCAGCTCAGCTTAGCGGGGAAGAGAGCCAGAGACAGAATGCTTAGAGCACGAACCTTCATGCATTTTGTACAATAAAACGTATTTTCTCTTATGCACAAATAATTTTGAAGGAAACGGCCATAGCTTTGTACATGAAATGGTCCATACATCTGTACGGCCGTAGCTTGTACAGATGTATAATACCATCTCAGCCGTCTCGTTCTCTGACGATGTCTCTCTCTCTCTCGGGCATGCAGATTAGCGACAATTTCAGGAGCAAACACACAAAATCTAAACAACTTCGGGAATCTGATATTCCCTTTTGTAAAATATGAAAATGGCTTTGTTCAAGCACGAAATGGGAACGAAAACGAAGCATATGAGGCGTCTTGTTCTCTGACGCCTGGACGAGAATGAAAATTACGTTGGCTAAGAATGAAAACGAAGCATATACAAAACAAAACGAGAATCGAAGGAGAGCAGATTACCAGAAGAACAGGAAAACTGCAGCAGAAGCTTTGAGAGAAAACGAAGATGGTGCTTCGAGAGAAATACGTTCTCCGAAAAATACGCACAACTACCAAATCGAAACTGGAAAGGATTGCAGTGGAAGCTTCGAGCGAGAGAAACGGCTTTGCGACTTTGAGCAAACCGAAAAAAATGGCGCGAAGGAAGTTTTGAGCGACCGCATGGAGTGGAAGAAGAGGGGATCGAGGAAACGGCCGCCTTTATTCACTTCTCTTTACAAAACTTAGGGTTACATAGTTCTCAAATTCCATCCGTTAGATTCAGAAAAACAACGGCCCGGATCTTATCAAACTGAATCTAATCTCAGCCGTCCGATTAAATTTAAAATCGGACGACTGAGATTAAAATGCGGGGTTGACGCGCGTGGGCCGTCCGATCAAATTTAAAATCGGACGACCCACGTTATATCATCCGTTAAATATGCGCGGGCTGTCTGATTAGAATCGGATGGCTGTTGTTTGGCGTTGGACGCCCCCCCGATCCGTGTGTTTTCTTCGGATGTCGGCCCTCCGGACAATATTTTCCAAGAAAGCCTCTGGTAAGTGCTCCCGCATAAAATGACCAGCTTAACTCGGGACCGCTTCCGTAGGCCGACGCCGCTTCCTATTTACTTCCCGGATGCCCAGCGGCAGCTATCCATTGAGCGTGAAGTTCCTCTTGCTCTCCTCGACCCAGCTATCTCGTCCCTCTTCACTGACCGTCATTGGGAGCCTATCCTCACGAATTTGATTGCTTCCATTCTCATTATTGTTCAAGAATTCTATTCAAATATACACGATATCTCATTCGATGCCTTCTCTACCTTTGTGGGGTGGGGGTCACCTCCGGATTAACGCGGACGTGATTTACGCCACCTTGTGCATCCCTCGTGTCGACCATGCTATCTATCCCTGTGACAGCCGGTCCATCCCTCGACCTAGTGATGTTGTCTCATTCCTTCACGGCTCCCCTTTTACCTGGAATGGGCGTACTTTTAAAACTCAGCTCCTCAGTCCTCAGCGCGTAGTTGTAAGCCGGATTGTGTTGACCAATTTGTTTCTGGTCTCCCATTGTTCCTCCATTCCCTTTGATAAGACGCATTTTCTTTTCACTCTTCTTAGTGGCCAAATGATTGACCTTCTGGCCCACTTGTGTCGTCACATGCTCGCCCATTTCCACTCCAAAAAGGATGACAACCTCCCACACAGTTGTTTCATTCAGCGCCTTCTTGGGTCATTAGGTGTTCCGTGTCCAGATCTTCCACGAGCATCTCTTGGTCGCTCTATCTCTCGCTCTACCTTCGAGCAGAGTTGTTCCCACACTCGTCGGCCTTCGCCGTCATCCGATGATTTCCTCGATGATCCTTGTCCTGTGGCTCCCTCCTCTCCTGACACGGCCGGCTCGTCTGCTCTCGGCCCCTCGCGCCTCTCCCGCTCAGCTACATCTACCTCTTCGTGTTCTTTGAGTCTTTTCTCCCGCCTCTCTCATCAGCTGGCCCACCTGTCCACATCCCATGAGCAGATGGCGTCCCAACTTCAGCGCATGGAGGAGACTCATGACCAAATGGCCCCCCGGGTTCAGCACGTGGTAGAGACTCAGGATCAGTTTCGGTCCAACGTCCTTGTGTGCCTTGACTCTCGACTCCCTACGCAGGAGGATCTGTTCGGTTCTCCCACGGCAGCCGCTCCTCATTCCTCCTCTTCTCGACAGTCCCTTCGGAAATCTCTCCGAGTAATTCCCTTTCTTTGGCTCTTCATGACAAAAAGGGGGAGATCGGTTTTGCTGCCCTTGATGTTAGGGGGAGCCTTTATTTATTTTTGTTAGGGGGAGGATGCTCATTTTATTTGTATTATGACTATTCATTTATTATGCTACACTTCTTCTATTTCCAATTATGTTCTGTCGTACTTGTTGCTATCGATTTTTGTGCATGATTATATCGTTTTATATCTGCGTGTACTAACCATGTTTGCCTAGGCAACACAGTTACAGTCACAGTTTCAGCGCGGCAGCCACAGCATCAACACCGTAGAGATAATGTAATTTTTTTTCGCTTGTTGTATTATATTTATTTTTTTCTAGGTATAGATTTTGATGCACACAGGTTCTATCTCGGTGGAGTCTGAACCCATACTTATTATGTATTTTCATTTCCATTTTGTTATTAGGTTTTGTCACGGAATTGCCAAAAGGGGAGATTGTTAGTCACCTTGTATATTGGCACATTCCGTGACTTTATGGGGGAGTTCGATTATTTGCAGCATCACTCGTGCTTGGAAGACTTTTATCTGCCTCATGCTAGCGGATCGTTATCGACACATCTCAGCGTTTACGTCGCATTATTCTCTATTTCAGTCCCTCCCGGGATCGGCGCCCACTGGGAACCCGAGGCGCCATCTAGGCGCTCCCCATGCTGCGTGCGCTCGGTGAGTGCTCGAGGTGCACAATGAGTGTATTTAATAGAAGCGAGCGCTAGCTGTGCGCCCCGTTGGCACTCGAGCGCCGGCACCCGAGTTCTCCAAAACCTAACCCGTGCTAGAGCGGCGCAGGTCTTTGTATCTAACGGCTCATTATTTTCGAAATCCCTTTTGGCTCTCTATGTATATATGTCTTATGTTTTTGAAATCTTAACTTCTTCCAGCAGAATTTTGAGGAGCTTTTCTCTCTTGCAAAACCATTTTTTTTAAACTCCATTGTTGAGAAAACTTGATACTAACAGTCGTGTTCCATTGACAAAATTTTCTCTTCTCATCGTGGTCTCCTATTTACATCTCTAGTTGTTTTGTAATCTTCGTGACTACATCGGTGGCGTGAACACGGGATTCCAGTGGCATTTGGTCTTTCAAGCTGTTTGTGAGAGAAGATCGATGTGAAGACCGGAAGGTGTTTGGTTCCATTGCCACGGGCAAATCTAAGGAGTTCTTTGGTAAGGATCACAAGACGGGAGTAAGTCGGATAGGTTAGCGCGTATGTACCATCCGGTCTGTAAGTTGATTTTCATAGTGGATTTATTTTCTGGCCATTGAAGCCTGGAGGGTGGTTTTTTTCGATTACCGTGGGTATTGAATTTTCCTTCAAATGCCAGAATCAGATCTTTTACTATTACTTATTGTCGTGTACATTTTATTATTATTGTTATTATTGCATTTAGAGATAAATATTCTTTACATGTATTGAATATTTATTTTTTTATACTTTACTTTTGCTAGTTATGTACGGGGTCGGAACATTATTGTATACATTGGGACAAAAAGTCCGTTTTTGAGAAGGCAAGCCAATGAAATGAAATAGGAAGTTAACTCATCGTCTCTCTACAAAATGATATGTGATTAACAAAAAATTCTGTAACAAAGATTGAATTTACCACCACTTTGTTTAAATTTATAAGAAAGTAATAATATGATAAAATCATATATAACTTAATTTTTATATAGAAACTCTTCTTAATTGAGAATAAAATCACAAAATCTTTCATTCAAATATGTTTCTACAATAATTAGCGATCATGTTATAAATAACCTTATCAAATAACTTGGTTATACAACTTATTTAAAACAACACGTATGAGAACTAGTTACCAATAACCCCCAAATTACTTTGTTCATATCATATTACTAGTGCGCTATATAGTCATTATTAATCACCATCACCTTGTTTATACGATCTAAACATCCCGTTACCACTAACCACAAACATTCATCTTATCGTACAATACTTTCACATGAACAAGTAATAAACAAATACAGTAGCAAGAAAAACAAAAAAAATCAAATAATGAATCATACAATCAAATGTTGAATAATATACCCGAGGTTGGTAAAGAGTGAAATACATTCAAACCCCATACAGTTGGCAAATCCTCTCTTATCCTTTTTTCTCTCTTCCTTGGCGCATGGCATTTGAAATAATCTCCCTCAAATGACTTAAATATCAAGACATTATATTTATAATTTGTTCAACCACTCAAACGGTCATTACGCAGCTCACATACAACCAGTCACTGTAATTCTTCCCAAACCTATAGTTTTAAGTGTCAAGCTCGCAGCTATTTCTCGGACTCTCTTTCAAATGGTTTTGCCTGTGAGAAACATTGTGCAAATATCGCGCGAAAGGGCTTCTCAACACTTTAATTGATAAGCCTATTCAATTTGTGTAGGATTCATAATGGAGTAATTTAAAACTCAACTCCACCCCCAAACCACCATCCTTCTATAATGAATAAGCCAGAAATAAGGGTGAAAAGGACGAGGAAAAAAGATATGAGGGTCAAAAAATGGTAGCAAAGATATCACTGTCTATACTGGGATTGGTTTCAACAGGTTGCTGCAGGCGCAATTGCCTCCTGTTTCCGACGCTGGGCACAATTTCAAGAAGCACCAATGCCAAAGAGAAAGATCTATCAGCCCATTTTATAAGGCTTTGTGCATTTGGATATGCCAAATAGAAGTTTGGTAGGTCAACTCTTCAATATGACCTACCCTTCTCTTCCTTGGGAAAAGGAGATTGCATATTATCTTTGGAGTTACTCAAGGATTTGTTTATCTACATGAACCACTAGCATTGCAGGTTTCCCTTTCTTAATATTTTAGTTTCAACTATCCCCTTTAGTCCATTGCTATAACCCAAGTACATTGCTCTTTTGGAGAATAGTTGCTTGAGCTTTTATTACTGTTGTCGTCTTCACTCCAATTGCAACAAGCATTATTAACCAAAATAGTTCGGCACAAAAAACTCCTAATTTTTTGCAAGATTGGGAGAAGGATCGAATTAGTTTTAAGATGGTTGTTCGGAAGAGGTTGCATGGGTACTGTACGGATATCAAAAATATTTTAAATTATAAGAGATTTAAATTGATTAGAAAAGATTTTATTTTATTTAATTTTATTTTATTTAAAATATTTTATTAAAAGATTTTATTTGGTAAGATTTTATTTTTATTTTAGAAAAATACGTTATATTATTTCTTAATTTGCGATATCATATGCTAGAAAATTATATTTATTTTCTAATTAATCTAAAATGGAGGTACTCTATATAAGGGTCCTAACTCTAACACTGAATGTATGATTGATGAGTTGAATAAAACTTGAGTGTATTATTATATTTCTTGTACTCATAAATTTGGTAATTGACATTTAAAAGGGAGTTTGAATTATGTTCCGCTACTCTGAGTTGTGTGTATTCCGATCAAACTTCAATAAGTGGTATCAGAGAGTAAATTATAAAATTACGATTTGATAGCGTCAACATCAAGGAGCTTGACATTTTGTGTTGAGCAATTTGATGGGTAAAATAATTTTATTTTTTGACAAGAAAGGGTGAAAAATATTTTCACCGAATATGAACAGTAAAAATATTTTAGAGTAAGGAGAATAAATCAAAGAATGTGAAAGATGAGGAGTGACAGGATATGAGGGATTTTACTAATTGTATGATCAAATTGTATCTCGTAGATAGCACTCTTCAAGCACTCATTGGCTTATCAGATCTAGCGGAGGTCCGGATGAAATTTGAAAGCCGGTATAAATCCAAATCCTTAACAACAAGATTGTATGTGAAGAAGTTCTATGACCTTCATTTGTTGGAAGGAGAAAGTTTCGAGAAATATTTGAATAAGTTTAATTAAATTTTGACGCAAATGTCAGCACTTGATGAGAAGACTAAGGAGGAAGATAAGACGTTGGTATTACTGGCTTCTTTGCCAATCTTGTATAATCATATTGTCACGACGCTAATGTTTAAAAAAGGCACACTCAATCTGGATGAGGTCATCGCTTCCTTATTTATAAATGAGTAAAGGTAAAGGAGAAGCGTTGAGATTTTGGAAGAGTCGAGACTCTTGGCTTCCACTAGCGGTCGGGGATACGGGAGATTGAAGGATTGGAATGGCAAATCAGAGAGGAACAATGATCAGTCCAAACTTTAAGATATAGAGTGCTTCTATTTTGATAAGAAATGTCATATAAAGTGGAATTGTTCCAACTGGAAGCAGCAGAAGGAGGACGGAGGTGAACGTCAAGAGAGGAGGGATCATGACAAAAATGCTTTATGCGGAGACCTTTTGGTTGTTCATGCGTGGAAGACACAAAGCTTTCCGAGCCAAGAGGTGAATTGGGTGATAGATAGCGGTTCTTCACACCATGCGACATCAATGAAGTCCCTCTTCACCACCTATACGTTCGGGGATTATGTGGTATTAAAGATGAATAATGATGGTTTGTCGAGAGTTATTAGTATCGGAGATGTTAACTTGTAGATAATCAACGAAACGAAACTCGTGTTAAAGGGTATGCAGCATACCCCGAATTTACGGTTGAATGTAATTTTAACTGAAAAGTTTATTGAAGAAAGCTTTTATACAACGTTCGAAAAAGGCAACGAAAACTCATCAAATAAGTCCCTCTTCACCACCTATACGCTCGGAGATTATGTGGTATTACAGATGGGTAATGATGGTTCGTCGAGAGTTGTTAGTATCGAAGATATTAACTTGTAGATAAGCAACAAAACGAAACTCGTGTTAAAGATGTGACATCAAGGAAGTCCTCTTCACCACCTATAACGTTCAATGACTATGAGGTATTAAAGATGAGTAATGATGGTTCATCGAGAGTTGTTAGTATCGAAGATGTTAACTTGTAGATAAGCAACGAAACGAAACTCGTGTTAAAGGATATGTGGCATGCCCCGAATTTATGGTTGAATGTAATATTAACTAAAAAGTTTAATGAAAAAAGTTTTTACAAGGCGTCTAAAAAAGGCAATGGAAACTCATCAAAAAAGTCCCTCTTCACCACCTATACGTTCCGGGACTATGGGGTATTAAAGATGGGTAATGATGGTTCGTTAAGAGTTGTTAGTATCAGAGATGTTAACTTGTAGATAAGTAACGAAATGAAACTTGTGTTAAAGATGCGACATCAAGGAAGTCCATCTTCACCACCTATACATTCAGAGACTATGGAGTATTAAAAATAGGTAATGATGGTTTGTCGAGAGTTGTTAGTATCGAATATGTTAACTTGTAGATAAACAACGAAATGAAACTCGTGTTAAAGGACATGCGGCATGCCCCGAATTTACGGTTGAATGTAATTTTAACCGGAAAATTTAATGAAGAAAGCTTTTACACGGCGTTCAAAAAAGGTAATGGGAACTCATCAGAGGTGCCTCAATTGTGGTAAGAGAAAGCAAACAATCAAGCCAGTACTTGATGAAGATTTCAGTTGCCAAGGATAACGCTAAAGTAACCAACAGGGGCATTGGTCAAGGTGGTAGGAATAGGAAGCCAAGGAGGAGAGCAAAGCCAAGTGATTCTACTACAAATGAGAGATCGAAGAGTGAAAATACTCCAAATTCGGTAGAGTGGAAGAGGGTATCATTCAAATTTGTAGAAGTCGACGTTAGGATCCCATTAGAGGAGAAGTTGTCGAAAGGCAAAGTGATGACGGTCGTCGGTTAAGACGAAGGGTCCCCCACACGGTCACGAAGAGAAATTTATTTGGTTATAAGTCACTTTCGTGTGAGTCCATTCACATTAGACGTGTTGTTTGGTGATTTGGACGAGGTACACGGCACGAATATCGAAAATTATATTAAAAAAGTGTATCATATTATTTCGTAATTTGAGATATCACTAGTTGAAAAATTATATTTATTTCCTATTTAACCTAGAATTGAGGCATTCTATATAATGATCCTAACTTTAATACTGCATGTATAATTAATGAGTTGAATAAAATTTGAGTGCATTATTATATTTTTTGTACTCATAATTTTAATAGTTGACGTTTGACGGGGAATTTGGGTTTTATTCTATTGTACCGGGTTATGTATATTCAAGTCAAATCCCAATAGCTGATTCAATTCCTTTCAATTATAATCATTTAATTAATATTGGACAACTAAAATATTTTTTTAAAAAAGTAATTAGCCTACATTTTTTTAAAAGAAAATCACACAGTCGCCAGATTCACAGGCTCATCGAAGGCATCGGTGTTAGCAGGAGAGTTATGTTTCATGCATTTGCAATCACGAGGTCCTGTAAACCTAGAGTTCTTAGAAGAAATGCAAACTGAAATACTTCATCATTATTATTATTGAGATTCTAACAAAAATTCCAGCCACTTTAAACAGTTTTAAAAAGATCTATCATGTAAATTTTTCTATTGAACAGGAGTGGATAGATGATCTATCAATGATATATTTTCGAGTGATAATAATTAAGAAAAATTATAAATATTATCTCCGAGAGATGATATTAATTATCAAATGTCCAACAAGTAATAATAATTAATAACGTATAATAAATAATAAATATTTCGGATATAAAAAATATAAAGGCCAACGCTATTCGAGAATATACAACTCGTAGTCATGACTCAAAAGTAATACTAAGACAGGATACACTGGACTCTTGTATCATAAAGACAAAAGATTTACCAATGATGCGTCTCTAATGTTCAGGTTGTGATACAGATTAGAGAGTTACTCGATCTTCCGGCGCAAGTCGAATTGGAGTCAATCTAGTCTCTATCACTACTAGCTTGGAACCTGCGCACTACAAACTATAAACAAGATGTCAGAGGATTGGCGAGACTCACTCATTGATTTATCTTCTGAAGCTCAAATCAGAAATCTTTTTCAAAAGACAGAAAGATTTAAGAAAAATGTGAGAGAATGCAGAATTACATATAAATGGGGATGTGAGAAAAGGACAGGGTCTTATTATGCGCCCGACAAGAGGCGGCTTAGAGAAAAGAGGAGGACTGGGCTCTTGTTATGCGCCCGACGGAGAGTGGCTTAGAGAGAAAGAAGGACTAGACTCCTATTATGCACTCGACGAAGGGCGGCTTAGAGAGAAATGCGAACTGGGCTCCTGTCTGGTTGCACGTAATCGATGGTTCACTAAAGTTGCACTCGATAGGGGTGGCTTATTAGGAATGTACTTGGTAAGTGGCCCACTAGAGGTACACTCGACGGGGAGTGGTTCACTAGAGATGTACTTGATGAGGAGTGGCTTTGTAAGGAGGAGAAATAGGTGTGTAAGGAAAGAGCTTGGTTCTTCTTTTACTATTTTGGGAGATGAAGGCTTTTCCTTGGTCCAAAAAGGGGCCTCTTTGGTTTGAGCAGGGTGCTCCCATGATGCTGAAAAAGGATTCCCTTACCCCGTGGTGGCGAGAAATATTTATAATATTTCATAGGTGAAGATTTGGCACCAAGGCCTGCGACAGGTGTCGCTTATGAGTTTGTTGGCCATTGTGGTATTAATGGGAGGCGCCTTTGTCAGGCATCACCTTACTATGGTGAGGAGGTCATGAGTGGTTTCCCGATCCAATTGTTAGGTGGCTTTAGGCAAGGCTTTGTATTTGTGTGCTCTGACCAATCTATTGGCTACCTGCTCGAGGGCCTTTCGGATTCATCTACCTGACTGTATGTAGGTTGGACCATTGACGCTTGTCCCTTTTGACCCATCACTCCCTAGGCCTCATTCTGGTCGCCATTATGACCTATGGATTAGGTTGGATTGATTTTCTTGTTGAAACTTAACCTGCTGCTTATTGGGCCCATTGTCACGCTGATGGTTGGATTTGAGACTGGATTGGCCCAACCCTGCCCATGTTGTTGTTGAACCCATCACCAATAACAAGTAAAAATCTCTCATAGTCAAACATAATGAGAAATATAAGGATTTTCTTATTCAAATATCAATGTGAATAACTTGAATATCAAATAACAATAAATATCATGGATTTTTCCGAATCCGAATCTCATTGAATCTAGTACATGGACTTTGTTGAATACAACTCAAAAATTTTATTAAACCTAGAATTCATGAGATATCAACAATAACAAGATAATATAACAAATCTTATGGATTTTACTATACCTAAGTGAACCAAAGGCTGCATATGTACCCCAATAATCAGGTACTTGCTAAGAATAATTGACATTCGTAAATTTGACATGCGACATAGTCTATTGAGATTCTGTCCAACAAAGTACAAACATTTCAAAAGTGAATATCATACAACCTAATTTATGATCCACTAAGACTTTATTCAATAAAGTACAGATATCTCACTAGCACGCATATCGTCCACCTAATGAAATATGGAAAACATCTCAATATATCAAACCCAATATTTCCTACCTTGATATTCCTCGATACTGCACTATACGATGGTCACATAACGATAAATATTTCTCCACACTAACTAATATACCTCATCACTATTATGATATAGAAATTAACATCGGATGACTATCGACTACACTAAAGTGTCGCAGCTTCCATATTTCTTAATGCCATAATGTTTTCATATAGTTTTGTTTATTTTGACCATAAGAAGCTAATAATACATATACTCATTTAAACGAGTATAACGTAGAGAAGACTTTGCAATTATAACAAAAGAAGTGTCATTCGGTATTAATAATGACCATATTCACGCGATCAAAACTAACACAAAAAAAGTTATCACTTATGAAACGAAAAAAATTTATGGACATATTAAATATTCGAATAATATCAATCATTAGCCCACAATGGCCCACTAAGTCTTGCAACTTTAAATAACGCCATTAAACAACCAATTCCACTACTAGACTCAATCTAACTTTGTTTCTTTGACACTAGGGCATTCACTCGTACATCACCATGTACGTTGACTCGACGGATTTTATCCAAAGAAAACCACCGTTACCGATTTCCTAGTCTTACATCTAAGACTATAAAATACTTTCTACTTTGTCACTATTGGATAAATCTAACGGATATTTATCTATTTAATCCACCCAATTAATTATGCTAGGCTCTAATCAAATTCTAAAGTATCATTAATTTCAAACTTACAATCTAAAATATGTTTTCATATACTTACCTATATATATATATGTGTGTGTGTGTGTGTGTTCATATGCCAACGACATACTATACTTGTATACCTGGTTATACATGTACAAATACCTAAATTTGTCCATGCACATATATCCATGCTTATATTTATGTCACTGCCCATGGATACCCAAATATATACGCAACCATAGCCCAGCTAACATATATTTATACGTTTACCCTTGCCATTATACATTGATTTACATACACACATCATTATTTATATATGCACACACCTGTGGAAATACAGATACAATGCGTGCGCGCGCGCACACACACACAATTCATCGGCTTCCAAATTAAACATCAAGTTATACTGAAACAGAAGATTTACCTTCTGAACACTCGTTGCTCTTTATTAGAAAATATCTAGTGTATATTAGGTAATTTTTCATTATGTTAATATTGTATTTTTAGGTAGTGTTTTTTTATTTTGGCTATATTAAATTGTTGTATTTTAGGATGGTGTATTTTTTTATTTTTGGGTATTTTGTTATACCGTTGTATATATATTGCCCATCGTCCTCCCTCGATGTGTGTGAAACGTGTAAAAGGTCATAAGCCATATTAATGCGATGCCGTAACTTTCTCCATTTTCCAACAACAAGACTTCGAGTTTCTTTGTCCTTCGCCGCCTCTTCCTTCGCCTTCGCTTCGCTTCTTTTCTCGCCCATCGCTTACATGGTATCGTGACAAAGTTATGGCACACCACAATGCTTCCGAAAATACATCCAGCTCCGACCTCCCAGATCCCGCATCCACACAAAACCCAGATCTCGCATCCACACAAAACCTTCTACGATTTCAAAATCTTTCGGATCCATGCAACCCTTTTCGATTGGAAGCCGGCGACAGTTCGGCCATTACCCTGGTGACCGATTTGCTAACAGTCGATAATTATTCGACTTGATCTAGAACCATGCGTCGAGCCTTAAGGGCGAAGAACAAACTTCCATTTATTGAAGGTACTATTCCTAAACCCTACGATTCCACCGGATCCCCTTTTTAAGCATGGGAACGATGCAATGACATTGTGGTGTCTTGGATTCAAAACTCCATCAATCCATCTATTAAATCCAGTGTTGTCTTTGTCGATAACGCTTCCGAAATTTGGAAGGAGTTGCGTGGCCAATTCACCCAACAAAACGGGCCACGCATTTTTCAACTCAAGAAACCCTTGGCAAATCTCTTGCAAGAGCAAGATACGGTAAGTTTGTATTACGGTAAACTGAAAACAATCTGGGATGAGCTCATTGTGTACGACCCTCTCCCAGATTGTGACTATGGTAAAATCGAAGTGCTCATCGAGCGATCAGAGGGATTGCGTTATACAATTCCTTAATAGGTCTCAATGATTCATATACTAATGTGAGAGACCAGATTATGTTAATGGATCCTCTTCCCTCTATAAACAAAGTCTTCTCTATCATCCAACAGCAATAACGACAATACCAAATGTTGTCTGTTGTTCATCATTCAGAAACGATGGCTTTGCTTACAAAACAGGTTTTTAATCACTCTAAAAGCACTGTGAAAAATAATCCGAAGGTCTAAGAAAGATAGGCCTTTCAAGGCTTCACCGCGTGTCTCGACACACTCTTCAAAGAATGTTTTAAGGCTGGAAACGCTGAAATGCCCGTTTGCACTCACTGTAATAAATCGGGTCACATTGTTAATAAGTGTTATCAGCTTCATGGTTTCCTTCCAAACCTCACAAATTGCATGGTAAGTCTGGTACAACAGCTTTTTCAGCTAACCATTCGAGTTTTACTATCGTTTCTGACCACGAGAACAATGAGGATGACAAAGTTGCTTTAACCAAAGCCCAATTCAGGCAACTGATGAACCTAATTCAACCAAAAGACCCAACTGCCTCTGCTCAAATGGCCAAACAGATCTCTTCTCTGATTGACCCCATTGGTGATCAATCCAAAACGGGTAACATAATTGGTATTAAATTCTGTTCTGTCCCTTCTACTTGTAACAAAAATAATGTTTGGATATTAGACACCAGGGCAACAGATCACATGATCTGCGACCCCTCTCTGTATCCTCATTAGAAGATCCCCATTTCTAGTCAGGTAAAATCACGGGATGGAAGAAAAGTTCCCGTGTCCTACATTGGGCAGATGTAAAATCAACCCCAAAGGATAACACTTAAAAACGCTTTTATGTGTTCCATCCTTCACATTTAATTTGATTTCAAAGAAAGGCCCTTGTCGATTCTATTCACGCCGCATTTTTTTCTCCGACATTCGCCGATTCGCACATTACCTCCTGGACAACGATTGGGATAGGTGAAGAGCGAAATGGTTTATACTATCTCGCTAAATAAGGATGCTCATCCCAATACTTTAGCCGGCCTTCTTTCCAAATTTTCAAGCCCTTACGACGCTTCTCGCTAATTTTATTTCATCACAATTAATTTATGGCATTACAGACAGGGTTACATTTCGCATTCTAGAATTCAATTGATTATGATCTCGGTCAGAAAAGAAGCATTACATTCTTTAATAACAACTCGCTCCATTTGTCACATGGCTAAACAACGCCGCATTCCCTTCACTCCCAAATCCATAAGTCACACACACTCGTTTGCCGTGGTGTATCAGAATCTATGCACCCTTCTCAAAAGTATCCTATGATGGGTATAAGTATTTCGACTATCGCGGAATGATCTTTCAAGAAGCACGTGGATATATCTTCGAGACAAAAATCACACAAAATTGTCTTGAAGCTTTTACAATCTTGTTGCAACACAATTCAATGTCCACATTAAAGTTATTCGCTCGATAATGGGTCCGAATTCGGCCTCTGAGATTTCTACAAAGAAAAGGGTGTTATCCACCAACGGAGTCACATGAAAACACTACAAGAAATGGTATTGTTGAACGCAAACACCAACATTTATTAAATGCTGCTAGAGTACTAGATTTCAAGCAGGACTTCCCTAAAAATTTTGGGAGGACTCGCATTCGATCGGCCGCCATATTATTAATAAACCCTACTTCCGTTGGAAACAATAAAACACCATATGAAATTCTTTTTCGAGTCAAACAAAGCACATGATCATCTTCGTATTTGGTTGTTTATGTTTCGCTTCCACACTTTCTCACAAGCGAAAGAAATTTGATTCTAAAAGTAGAACCTGTATATTTTTAGGCTATCCCTTTGGTGTTAAAGGTTACAAGCTCCTTGATTTAGATAGCCACACTACCTTTAATTCTAGGGATGTCATCTTTCATGAAACTAATTTTCCTTTCTAACAAAATAACACTGAAACTATCCCTAACGTGCAACCTGATAAATTATCTCCTAAAATCGCACAATATGACTGCATTAATCCAACAACCATGTCTATCAAAGATACAGATCAACCAACCGCCTAACCCTATAAACAAATAAGAGCAACCTAACTTAACTCCCCATCCCGTGGATCATCGTAAACCGAACAGAAACTCTCGATAATCGGGCTCACAATCCAAAGATGTTCCTCCTAATTCAATCACAAACTCACAATCCCCTGTCAAAAACAAAACTCCTATTCGCCGAACCACTAGAACCAGGAAAGCCCCTCAATATCTAAAAGATTTTCATTGTCATCACACATCTCACACCTGCGATTGCCCAATTAATGTTGCCACGTGACTGGATGACCTATCCCCTCAATATTACATATCATATCAAAAATCGGTCTCCAAATTTCGCTTATTTTTCATCCTCCGTCTCCTCACAAACCGAACCACAAACTAATGCCAGCGTTTCACGATCCTAATCAGGCGCAAAACTATAAATGATGAGTTACGTGCCTAAGAATCAAATAAGACCTGGATTGTTATTGACCTACCTCTGGGCAAGAAAGCTATCGAATGTCGCTATGTTTTTAAATTAAAACTCAAAAGTGATGGGAGCATTGAAAGATACAAATGCCGATTAGTGACAAAAAGATACACGCAACAGGAATGGGTGGATTACCATGAAACCTTTTCTCCGATTGCTAAACTTACCACCGCATATGGCCTCTTGAATGCGGGTCGCCATAAAAAGGATGGCATTTGTACCACTTTGATGTCAACAACGCTTTTCTAAATGGAACCTTAAATGAAGAAATCTATATTTAAAACCACCTCCCTATTATACTCACAACAAAACCAAACCAGTATGCAAATTGTCAAAAGTATATACTGATGTTAAACAAGCTTCTGACAATGGTATTCAAAACTATCCAACCTCGATCCTTTTCTACTTCACTCAATCAAAGGGCGGACATAAAAACTATTCACTAAACAAGACAATCAATCTTTACAACCCTCCTCAGGTATGTTAATGATGACATCATCATGTTGTTTGAATTGCCGATACAATAGCTTCTATCAAATATTTTCTAAACCGCATCTTCAAAATCAAAGACTTAGGGTGTTCTTCGATACTTCCTGCATGTAAGCCGCTCGATCACAACACAGGAATCCACATCTCACAAAGAAAGTACACACTCGATATTTCCACACTGCACCACTTCTTGTAAACTTTAAACTACCCATGAACCAAAACTTGAAATTAAGTAAACAAACCGGAGTTGCTCTAGTAGATCCAAGCGTGTATCGACGACTTATTGTCCGCCCTTTACCTCACCGTTACTCGACCTAACATCGCTTATGCGGTATAAATTTTAAGCCAGTTTATGAATCAACCTACCTCAAATCATTTGAATGCTGCACATCAAGTTTTGCGATATTTAAAACTCAACCCTGGACAAGGCATATTACTTTCTTCAATATCTACCATTCAACTACGAGCTTTTTTGTGATGCAGATTAGGCTTCCTGTCCAAACACAAGTAGATCCATTACCGACATCGTGTCTTTCTTGACTCCCTTATTTCTTGGCTGCAAGAAACAATCCGTAGTTTCCTTTCATCTGGCCGGAATATCGATCCATGGTTGTGACTTGTTGTTATTATTATTTTCGCTTCAAGTATATTTTAACCGATTTTACGGGTTTTACATCCCTACGCAAAGATTTTTATATCGCGATAATCGCTCAAGCCTCCACATTGCCACGAATCAGTCTTCCATGAAACGACTAAACATATCGAATTTGATCATATCATCTCATTTGTGACAAAAAATACAAGAAAAACGCGTTTGCTTCCATCACGCTTCACCACCCACAATCAATAAATAGACATATTTACCAAAGCCTCATATATCGTTTGAACTTTCATTTGTCTCTAGATGGGCATTATAAAATATATAATCCCATCTCAGGGACTATTAGAAATATCTAGTGTATATTAGGTAATTTTCATTATGTTAATATCAGATTTTTTGAGTATTTTTTTATTTTGGCTATATTAGATTGTTGTATTTTAGGATGGTGTATTTTTTATTTTGGGTATTTTGTTATACCGTTGTATATATATTGCCCATCGTCCTCCCTCGATGTGTGTGAAACGTGTAAAAGGCTACTAAGCCATATTAATGCGACGCCAGAACTTTCTTCATTTTCCAACAACAGCACTTGAGTTTCCTTTGTCCTTCGTCGTCTCCTTGCTTCGTCTTCGTCTTCTTCCAGTGGCCATCGCTTTCTTACACTCTTTTCTAAACAATACAAAACATCATCAACAGCAATTAATCTCTAAAATCCTATATTTATACTCAAATCTGGAACACTCTGGAGTGAACCAAATTCACGAGCCACCATCATACCTCACTATAACCGGTTCAGTATCTCAAACAAAAACATAGCGCTATGTTTATCAATTCCTTCAGAATTCCACCGAAATCAAAAGTAAATCCCAACCTCCTATTCCAATTACGATAAGCGACAATTTTTGTTATATTAACCATCTAAATTTCGGCCCCATCCATTTCACCTTGAAACCCTAAAAATATTCGGTCCTTCACGAACAGAGCCGTGGTTCTATTTCTCAGATTTCCCCCTTTAAAACCAAAATACAACCAATTTTGTCAAATCACAAGGAAACAACAAGAAAATTAGTATCAATCTTGAAGAAAGGAAGAGCTTACTTGCAAAACGGAATTGAATACGTAAAAAGGTGGAGAATTACTTGCAAATGTTCAAAATCTGGAACTTGATCGTAAATAGATGTCATAGGTAAAATAGGAAGTGTCACTTGCCTAATTTTGAATACGAAAAAAAACGGAGTGTATAACAGCAGTAGCTAACCGGCGACAACGATATCAGCATGGCAGTTTAACAACAACGCTCAGCTGCAGCGGCTCCAGCAGATTGACAGCAACAGCTTCAGCGATGGCAACAGCTAGCGGCAAGGATGAATTCCACAGCAGTAGCCTAAATCAACAGCCAAAATTTCAAAAACAGAGCACCACAAAGCTCTCAGCCCTCCCTTTCTCTTTTTTGATCTTTCGAAACTCTCCTTTTCTTTCTCTCACTTCGCTTGCTGCTCTCTTCTTCTATCGCCTTTCGGCTCCTCAATAAGCACTTAAATAGACTAATGGAGAGGGAAATTTGGGAAGAAAAATTTGTTATGGAACAGAATTTGTTGGTTGGCGAACGGTTGTGGGAAATGCCAAGTCGTTAGAGTAACAAATTTGAAGATTGGTTGAGGGGCGTGAGTCGGTTGGGATGAAGGTTAACGCTTCGGCATGGGATAGTCGGCTGCTCAAGAAAGCGCTAGGAGCCGAGAAGGGAAGAGGTGAGATTTCAGGAAGCTCCGAGAGATGATATTAATTATCACAGGATAATTATTATCACTCAGGAAGTATGTACCTTTATACTTCATTGTCTTTAAATTTGAGTTGATCATATAGTGTTAGTAGAGTACCTTACTTTTATTGTGGACTTTTAGGGAGAAAAGATTCTAAAGAGTAGTATTATCACTTCAATGGAAAAAGGACTAAATATATCATTGATAGATTTTTGATGATTTTTTTGTATTATAATACGTGATTTTTAGATTTTTTTTAATATTTATATAATATATTAGTGAGTTAATAATTACTTAATTAAAAAATATTAAAATTATGATAAATATTAAATAATTTTTAATTTTAAAATTTCTAGTGTGAAGTGGTTCGACCTATGTTTAATGGTTAAGGCTTGGATTGCATAATTAGTAACCCATTTGGCTTACATGTGGCATGATGATTGAGCATGTACCAATGTATGCTACGCCAAAAGATGCTTGCCATACTTGAGAATAAAGTTGACAAAGTAGCGAAAATCAAAGAAAAGTTACACATGCTACCTAACTTAGAATTTAGGACCAATTAGAGGTTTAACTTTTTTCCTATGTTTATTTTCGGTCATTTATTTATAAATACTCAGTCAACCTACTTTTACAAAAATTTAAAAAATTTATTAAGAGAAATAAAGCTAGCATTGAAGAAAACATCACTCTCCTTCGATGGTATCCCAAAAAGCCAAAAATACTTCTACAATCCTAAATGAAAAGAAATGCATTAAATCTCTCTCAAATATCCAACTACCATAAAAGAAGAGTGTAGCACTCCCAAATCAAGCAATTGGGTACAGGAAGCAAGATTGCTCTTCATCGAAAGATGGGGTGTTTCTTGGCAACAAGGTTCCAAGGAAACTATCTCCTGAAGGCCAATCATTTTCCGTGAACCTGACAGACAGCTTAATCCATTCACATTATAATGCCTAACACAAGAGTCTAGTAACTCGATTCCCTCTTAATTGCTAGACCAATTATTGATTGGGACAGGAGAAATTTTTTCAAGAATAACATCGAGCACCCCTTAACTTTATTATTTGTAATATATTAGAGTTGAGATAATTAGACTCGAATCTTGCATCATATATAACTAATATAAATAAATATTAGTTCAGGTAACAATTATTTGTATCGAATGTAAGAATTGTTAACAAAACCTATCTAATGAAATACCTAACCGTTTTACTCACTATAAAGAGAAAAAAAGCACACTCTTACAATTGAAAAATTCACACACCATAGGTAGCAAAAGACAGCAATGTTCTTCCACGGATGCCCCTTATTAGAGATATAATTTTCTGTTCTCTAACTCATATCGTCCTAACTATGGACACCATCTATAGCATGGTGATGGCTTCGATAGACAACATATCCACGACCATTTGGAGGCCCAACAAAACAGTTGAGCCTCGGTTAATAGGGCAAGCCCATTGCTCCCCTAGTAAGGGCTCCAATCTTGTTCGGGGAAGCCATCTAACCAAGCCCACGTGAAATGTCACAATCAGGATCGACTTTTTGAAAGTTAAGCATGTGTTAAGGCCTCAGCATCTAATCCGGCGGAACCAAAAACGTCACCCATACGACATAAAAATAGGCCGTGAAAATCCTCGAAGGTGCTCCCAAGCATGATGGAAATCTCAAAGTGCAGTGCCCCGCTGCTAGAAGCTCCATTACGGCGAGTTACCACTGGTATCCTTGATCAAATTACCTTCCTAGTATAAATAGGAGTTTGTCTTACAAATTAATTGTGCTTGGTTTAGTGGGAAACTATTTATATATCTTCTAATTCATATTTACAAAAGGCATTTTTTTTTACTATGCTTATTTTAATTTGCATGATAAAATTTTAACACAAGAATAATACATTTATAATCATGATAAGATTATATTCTTGATATATAAGTGCTTAGATTCTTAATCTGAGATATTCTTGATTACAAGATCACAAAAATAAAATATTGGTGACATAATAAGACTTATACATATTATGCTAACCTTTAAAGGAAGCAAAATGAGCTTTTAGTCACCTATATAAATGATATTATAGCAAGTATGTAGATACTTATTAGAAAATTATTTCAACAAATTTACTCGATAGAAAACATTTTGGATGGCACTTTGCTTGGATGTAAATAAAAGTCTTCACATAAAATTTATGCATATAGTTCTTAAAATTTATATCACATTAATATCTAATATACAGTTTGATATTACTAATATTGTCCATATTTGGATATATGAAGGTACCTATTAGATAAAATAAAAAATTTATAGAAATAGATGAGTAATTTATAAAAAAAAAAAAACAATCACTTCTTCTACAAGGAAGGATATCTCATGTATTTAATTAAATTTATAATTTATAAAGTTTTAGCAAAGGAAGAATATAAACTAAAAATGAGTTTTTAATTTTATTAATTGAATCATTTATTAAAATTATATGACACAACCATTATAAGATTTGATATTTTTTTCATATCCTCAATTTGTTGGGACTTAGAATGATGATAGAAATTTTATTGTATAGTAATATATAAGAAATTGTTATTTTAATAAATAATTATTTTAATTACTTTATATGAATAGATATGATACGTCCTGAAACCAAATTTCGAATGGATTCGAATTACATTGATCGTTGAATCTGATTTCGTCTACCGAGTCTGGATCTTGCACACCACTAAAACAAACGAGAGGTCAGATGCCGGCGGGATATTGTCTCACCGAAAATACTCCGACACTCAAGTCAGTAAAACAACCTTCCAAGAATTGAGAAGGTAAGGGAAAGAAAAGAATGAGGAGAAAAGCAGATAGTGTTTGTGGTGACGATTTGGCTATCGTTGAGAGAGGTTAATGTTATTCATGCGGAGCGTTGATTCCTATCCCAGCGTATCTGGGAATCGTAGCAACAGGAGATAAAGAGAGCGTGGGCATCCTATAAGCGTGAGAATTTGAGAGGGTGCTGTGTGAGTTCTAAGGGATTCCTCAAGAAAGAAAGGAACATAAGCTTGAGAACAATTGAAGTTGGTATGAGAGAGTTTGTTCATTGAAAGAAGGCGTGCTCTGGAGAGTGGACTCTATGGCCTTCTTATAGTTGAGAAGTTAGGCCTCTTCCTTTAGGTAGGAAGGCTCGATTCATGGGCTCTGCTAGACTGGTTTCTTTTCTTGGTGTAGACATTAATGGCGGTAACGACTCCTTGAAAGGATTGCATTCCTTCTATGTTTTTCTAATAGCTGGGGTTTATAGCAGACAGGGAAGAAAATTCAGTGCTTTCCTCATGGAGTGTGTGCTGAATCTGTTGGTGACCGTTATCATAGAAGTTGGTGACCGTTGCCATGGAAGTTGTCTTTTGGGAGAACGCGAAATAAAGGAAGAAGGCTATTGCTGGATGCGAACAAGAATACAGGTCAAACTAGGCTTGGCACACATAAGGCTTGCTCATGGGTCGGGCTACTGTAGTGTTGTCAGTCAACAGAAATGTTGACTGTCCTTTGCGCCAGTTGCCCGTCCTTACACTGGCCTCCTTTTCCTTTCAACCAATCAATGGTTCGCATTAACCGTCCAGACTTATATGTGGGCCATTGTGGATTTGAGCTGCTTCTCCTCCTTGATCCAGCCCCCAATTGAATTATTATAATATTTATTATGATTTTGGGTATTTTGGATGTGATAAAAGTAAATTAAAATATTCTAAACTTTTGAGGAGTGATCGGGATTTTGGAGCGGTGCCTGAGGTGCGCCTGTTCTGTTCGGAATCTGATTTGAAATTTAAAATTAAAGATTACATAATAATAATAATAATAATAATAAAATGGAAAAGAAAAAGGGGGAGAAAGGAGTCCGGGAGAGAGGGAGAAGAGGAGAGAGAGGGGAAAAGGGGGGCTAGGGTTCGTGCGGCGCGAAGAAGGAGGAGAAAAGAGGAAGCGGCGGCGGCGACGGAGGAGATCGGTGGAGTGCGGTGGTTGTGGGGAGGTTGCGATTGTCGTGAGTGAGGCCGCGGGGGTTGTGGATTGAGGCGGCAGCGCTGGGTGAGGAAATCGGTGCCGGAAGAGTCGACGGCGTCCGTTCGGGGTGGTAGCGGCGACATCGGTGGTCGCAGTGGTGAGCGGAGGCTGCGGCGTGCGGTGGCAATGCGATCGGTGCGAGGGGAGAGAGAGGACGGCGAAGTCGTGCGAGGAGAGAGAGGAAGTGGCAGGCAACAGCGTCGGCGCCGGCTGGGTGATGCCGAGGAGGCCGGCGACGGCCACGTGAGGTGGTGCGGTGGTCGAGCAGTGGCAGGGAAGCGGCCGGCAACGGCTGGTAGAGGCCGTGCGCGGAGGAGAGAAGAAGGGGCGCGCGGAGGAGAGAGGGCAGCGTGAGAGGCAGGAGAGAGAAAGGCCCGATTGGAGTGCTTTAGGACATCCTTTTTTTAGATCTGCAGAGTATAATGTTAAGGCATGTATCCTCTAGCCCTATTCTTGGCCTGATTTAATTTCTGATACGTTTTGACTACTTTGGGAGATTTTACTAACATACATGTATTTTTATATACCCCTAATTTATCAATTGTGTACATGCATGTATATTTTATCGATTGTGCGGTTTTTGTACTGGTATTTATGATTTGGAGGGATTTTGGACACCTGCATTTTATATATATATGTTCGTGATCCGTATATCAGGGAAACCATGAACCAGGCCTCGCACTAATCATGCATCATGCCGCGGGGTGGGATCACCACGGATCATGGTGGTCTGAGAGCCGAGGGGTCGATTTGTGATCCGAGGTATCAAGCTATTTGTGGCGCCACTCCCCGACGGAGGCTTAGTCCCACGGGACGTATATGATAGGCCACCCGGAAGGAAGGTTGGGAGACTTTTGTAGCGACCTGTCCTATCAGATATGTAATCGAGAACCATCGTAAGAAATCGACTAAAACTAATATATTCGGATGTCCTAATATATAACTAAACTCGAGGTGCCCAAAGCCGCGGGTAGTAAAACATAGTGAGCAAGTTCCTAATCTATAGGAGACAGAGTACATGGATGGCCTTGAGCTATTGGCCTAAACCGTGAGCCGAGCCTCAGCCGGGCTTAAATCACACCGTGATATAGCCGCCAAGTTACCTGGACGATGATAACCCTTCATCAAGTTGGTATCATTGATCTTTAGTTCTCCGATTTCATACATGCTTTGTATTTCTGCACGTATTTGGATGTACTGTGATTTGAGTTACGTGGTTTGGCCCATGGATGGGCAATAGAAATGTCTCATACGTATTGATGTGATAAACTCGGAACGTGTTTTGATTTATGTTTTAGTTCCGGCGGTCTTCTCTCGATTTCTGCATTATGAGATTTAGATCAGGACGATGGTTTGTGTCCCACATGGATGTGGTGACGGTTGCGACGTATGTGACCTCGGACCATATGATATGATATCGTTTATAAGATTTGACCGGATCGTTATTTATTATGAATATGTCCTAGAGGGACTGTTTAATATGGACGATAATTTAGTACGGGACATCTCCTCGATTTTCAGGGATTTCACGGACATGGTGTTTTATTTTACGTGATTGCTATGCAATATCCCCTGCTCCCGATTTATAAGTACTGTTTTTATACGATGATGCTTCACAGCTCTAGGTGCTCATGTTTTCATATTTTGTCCCTTTCGGACTAGTGGTATGGATACACTCTTGAGGAGCTGGACACGATCGGGCTCTTATATTCCTTTGGCGAATGGAGATGTTATATTTGGTATATTTATGATTTCGAGGATATTATGGTTATTATTTATGGTTAGATGATGGTCTTGATCATTGTATGTAAAATATTAAAGTTATAGTATTATGTGGATGAGTTGTTGTAAATTTGGATACCTCTCTCTTGCGATCATGTTAGTGGGTCGTATATTATGTTTGTCCCGATTCTTATCCGATCAAATCTTGTGCGGGTTTTATTTATATCGGGCCATATATATGTGTATTTATCATTACACTCAAGGTTGGGTTATTATGATTAATAAAAATATTATTATTGATTTTATTTTTGACTTGCGTATGTTGTGTTCCCAGGTAGTGACAATGGGCGTACCCATCAAGACATAATATAATATTAGGTGTCATTCATAATTGGTAAAAATTCTTATTTAATTATTATGAGGACTTAATTTTAAGAGGAATTAATAGATTTAATTAAATCAGATTAAACTCTTATTTAATTAAATTGGATTTAATTTTTTCTATTATAAGTTTGACATTGAATTTAATGGATTATATATATTATGATACCACACCTATTTTAACTTAAAAATATTAATTTATATATTAGTCAG